>PVJC01002724.1:0-64061 GCA_004026665.1 Murina feae | reverse complement strand
ATCCGGTGGCCAGCAACACCGGAACAGCCTTCCGGGGGAAGTGGGACACCTGGCCCCCTGCTGGGAGGCCGATCGGGTGGCCAGCAACACCAGAACGACCTTCCGGGGGAAGCGGGACCCTGCAGCCCCCTGCTGGGAGGCCGATCTGGTGGCCAGCAACACTGGAATGGCCTCCCAGGCAGAGAAGCCTGGGGGGTGGGGGGACTCCATGCCCCCTCCTGGGAAGCCTATGGGGTGGCCAGCGCCACTCCATTGTTTCCCAGGAAATGGCCCAGAGGGTCAGTGGGAGCTGTGGCCAGCCTAAAAACTGCCCTTGGCCCCTCATCCAGGCTTGCCACACCCCCTGGGGTGAGGATCTCCACTGGGGTGCTTGACCAGCCTGCAAACAGATTGGCCCCTCACCCAGGCTGGCCAGGCACACCAGCAGGTGGCCTTCCCCAGAGGGGTCCCAAGCTGTGAGAGGGCACAGGCCGGGCTGAGGGATCCCCCTCCCCCACCACCCCAGTGCATAAATTTTTGTGCACCGGGCCCCTAATATATATATATATATATATATATATATATATATATATATATATATATAGAGAGAGAGAGAGAGAGAGAGAGAGAGAGAGAGAGAGAGAGAGAGAGAATGAGAATTATTGATCGGCTGCCTCCTGCTCATCCCCAACTGGAGATTGAGCCTGCAACTTGGGTATGTGCCCTGACAGGGAATCGAACTGTGACCTGGTTCATGGTTTGATGCTCAACCATTAGAAACACCAACCACAAAGAATAACTATTCTATATAATATGTATAGTTGAAGAACTAGAAGATACAGTAAATTAAACTATCAATCAATAATAATTAAACTAATTATTAAACTAATTAGTTTAATAATAGATAATTAAACTAATCAATTATAATGTTAGAAATTGAGAAAGAAGAACAAAGTAGGAGGGATCTCAATACCAGATATCAAGCTGTATTACAAAGCCACTGTCCTCAAAGCTGCCTGGTACTGGCACAAGAACAGATGTATATAGATCAGTGGAATAGAATAAAGAACCCAGAAATGGACCAAAACCACAATACTCAATTAATATTTGACAAAGGAGGAAAGACCATATAATGAAGTCAAGACAGTCTCTTCAATAAATGGTGTTGGGAAAATTGGACAGATACATGTAAAACAAATGAAACTAGACCACAAACTTATACCATACACAAAAATAAACTCAAAATGGATAAAGGACTTTAATGTAAGATGAGAAACTATAAAAATACTAGAGGAATTTAAAGGCAACAAAATCTCAGACATATGCCAAAGCACTTTATTCACAAATATAGCTCCTAGGGCAATGGAAAGTAAAGAGAAAAATAGATAAATGGGACTATATCAAAATAAAAAGCTTTTGCACAGCAAAGGAAACCATCAACAAAACAAAAAGAAAGCCCACTGCATGGGAGAACATATTTGCTAATGTTTTTACCAATAAGGGTTTAATCTCCAACATTTATAGGGAACTCATACAACTTAACAAAAGGAAGATAAACAATCCAATAAAAAAAAGGGCAATGGACCTAACTAGACACTTTCTGAAAAAGGACATACAGAAAGCCAAGAGACATATGAAAACATGCTCAAAGTCACTAATCATCTGAGAGATGCAAATCAAAACAACAATGAGGTACCATCTCACACCTGTCAGAATGGCTATCATCAACAAATCAACAAACAGTAAGTGCTGGAGAGGATGCAGAAAAAAAGGAACTCTTGTGTACTGCTGGTGGGAATGCAGACTGGTACAGCCACTGTGGAGAACAGCATAGAGTTTCCTCAAAAAACTAAAAATGGAACTCCTATTTGACCCAGTGATCCCACTTCTAGGAATATATCCCAAGAAAGCAGAAACACCAGTCAGAAAGTATATATGCACCCCTATGTTCAGAGCAGCCCAATATACCATAGCTAAGATTTGGAAACAGCCTAAGTGCCCATCAGTAGATGAGTGGATTAAAAAACAGTGGTACATCTATACAATGGAATACTATGCTACAGTAAAAAAAAGAAGGAATTCTTACCGTTTGCAACAGCATGGATGAAACTGGAGAGCATAATGCTAAGTGAAATAAGTCAGTCAGAGAAATATAAATATCACATGATCTCACTCATTTATGGAATATAATGAACAACATAAACTGATGAAGAAAAACAGACCTAGAGACATAGAAGCATTGAAGAGACCATCCAACAGCAGGGGATGGGGCAGGGAGGTAAGAAATCAATCCCGTATGAAAGAACTTGTATAATCCATGGACACAGACAGTAGGGGGGTTAGGGCATGTGCTGGGGGGTGGGAATAGCCAAAGAGAGGTCAATGGGGGAAAAGGAAACTCATCCAATACTTTAAACAATAATTTAAATAAAAAATAAAATACATATTTAATGTAGTCAATTTAAAGATGGTGTAATTTTATTAATAACTAGAGGCCCAATGCATGAAATTAGTGCAAGGGGCTCGACCCTTGCAGCTGCGGCAGCTTGCCTTGACCTTGGCAGCCTTGACTTCATCCGGAAGGTCGGAAGGCTGTCAGGAAGGACATATGGTCTAATGAGCATACTTCACTTTTATTATTCTAGATAATAAATTTAGCTTTATTTACAATTTTACTGTATGGAACTTTTATGTTTCAATTCAGTCTGTAATGACAAGTCTAATTTTGAAAATGTAAATGCTTTTGTCTCAAGGGTGTTTACATATTCTCATACATTTTTCATATAAAGTGCAGTACCTGGGAAAGTGGATGGTATTCCGGGGAACTGAAGAAATATTGGAAGATATTGTCATCAAATTTTACATTGAGATTTCAAATTCATTAGTAAAACATGTTGAATTACTGAAAACTTGTCCCTTTTTAAAAAAACTATGTGAATTTGTGTTGCTGAAGACTATGGAATATTATGTTTATTGTTATTAAAGAAGCACATTTTCGTGGCCTTAAAGCCTAAATTATGATGCTACAACAAAATATTATGAAGTCATAAAATCCATTAAAATAAAACTAGATTTAAAATGTAACATGTTAATCATTGACCTCTGAACCAGGAGGTCTCGGTTCCATGCCCTGTCAGGGCACATGCCCAGGTTGCGGGCTCAATCCCCAATGTGGGGCATGCAGGAGGCAGCCAATCAATGATTCTCTCTCATCATTAATGTTTCTGTCTCTCTCTCCCTCTACCTTTCTCTCTGGAATCAATAAAAAATAAATTTAAAAATTACCTTATTTTTTTTCTGAACTACAGTAATCAAATTCTAACATTTTGTCAATATAAGGTCCTACAGCATAAGCTAAAATTTTGACAAGTACTGAATATGTAAATAAAACTTTATTGTCCATTTGGGTGTTGGGAATCCTAAGGGCATTTAAAACAGAATTTACATATCTACAACACTAAACAATAGAAATCCAGGAATATAAGTACATGCTCTAATAAAAATGGACAGTATGAAATACCACAGTCTCTGAATCCTTGTATGATTGCTTCCTTTGAGGGAATTATAAATAGTGAACAGAGAATTGTTTAATTGAAAATGGGCTCATCATAGATATGTGTGATTAACTCCACAGGGTAATAAAAATTAACATTTAACATTGCCATGTTTTAACAGGGCCCTGAGGGTCTCCGGATATAAAGAGACAGCAGCTATGCCTATGACAGAGCATTAATTGGTCATGGTGGTGGTTTTGAATTGCCCATGGCATGGACTTTAAAGCTTAAATGAATGGTTAAACTAATCTAAAATCCACAAAGGATGATAAATGCTTTAGTGGCTTCGTACAGGATATGCATTTCTCTTATTGATATATTTTTATTGATTTCAGAGAGGCAGGGAGAGGGAGATTTCTAAAAAAAAACCAACAACGATGAGAGAGAATCATTGGTTGGCTGCCTCCTGCATGCCTCACACTGGGGATGGAGCCCACACACAACCTGGGCATGTGCCCCGACCAGGAATGGAACCATGACCTCCTGGTTCATAGGTTGATGCTCAACCACTGAGCCACACCAGCTGGGCCAGGATATGCATTTCTGCTGTACATGCATAACAGCTGTAAGCAGACAATGGTGGTATTAGCCAAATCTCAGCCTGGCCGCTTCTTTCTTGCAGAAGGAATAAAACACATACAAATGAGGAAACACCACAGAAGAAGTAAACTTGCAGGTAATTGGAAAAGAAGACATAAAACACACGCACACACACACACACACCTGAATAGAATACAAAATGATGATATCTTGAGAAGAGGAAAAGAAGTGCATGTTCCCCTCTTTCCCATTATTAGCCTAGGAGTATATAGCAGAATTTAAAGTATTATGGGGAATCACAAATATGGTTATGATTTGACTAACTGGGTTGAGTTCTTGGGGTCTTGAAATTACAAAAGGTGATATCTACCATACAAACCCCCAAAAGCTAATAACCAGGACCACAGCATCACACATAACAGCAAGATCAGAGCTGAGGGCAATGGTGTCTACCTTTCTGAAAGGCATGAGACGGGGATTCTGGCAATGTGAAGACTTCTGGTTTTACCTGCTGTTCACAGGCTTTGTGTTGTACGTATGTCTTTAGTCATTTAAATTTTCTGATATCCTTTTGAAAAAATTACCAACAGGAGGACTGAAGTAATAGGAAAAAAAGCACATGTAGTGGTGAAATTATATAAAATTAATAATGAGAGAACTAATTTAGGGGTCTGATCACATCTGTGTTAAAGAGAGGAAAAATAAATGGGGGTTTATCCTGGCACTTAAGAATGACTCTAGCAGTAAGGAAGATAAATGGTCTATAAACATTTAAAATTTTACTCATAATACCTAGTCTCTAAAGCTAAACACATGCAGAAATTATGTTTTGAAATTTAATTTAAAACTATTTCATTGCATTTGTTTATCCTGGCATTGGATGAAGCTCTAAAGAAATATGGGACCTATTTTGAAACAAATTTTGTGTATTTTAACATATCAAATGTATTATCTTAGATGATACTTTACTTCGGATCACTTTTTTTTATAAAAAAGGAGACAATAAAATGACTTTTTTATTCAACGGTATAATTGGATAAGTCAATTTGTTTACATCCATTCTTGCGAAATATTTAAAAAAATAGGACCGTCCTCAAAAAACTGTAACTCCCACTTGACCCAGTGATCCCACTTCTAGGAATATATCCCAAGAAATGAGAAACACCAATTGGAAAAGACATATTAACCCCTATGTTCATAGCATCACAATTCACCATAGCTAAGATTTGGAAACAGCCTAACTGCCCATCAGTAGATGAGTGGATTAAAAAACTTTGGTACATCTACACAATGGAATACTATGCTGCAGTAAAAAAGGAAGTCTTACAATTTGCAACAGCATGGATGGAACTGGAGAGCATGATGCTAAGTGAAATAAGCCAGTCAGAGAAAGATAAATATCACATGATCTTACTCATTTATGAAATATAATGAATAACATAAACTGATGAATAAAAACAGATCCAGAGACAGAGAAGCATCAATCAGACTGTCAAACGTCAGAGGGAAGGTAGGGGAGGGTGAGGCTAAGGAGTAGAGATCAACCAAAGGACTTATATGCAAACATATAGGCCTTACCAATGGACACAGACAACAGGGGGTTTAGAGCATGAGTGGCAGGATGGAGGGTAATGTGGGGATAAGGACACATATGTAATAACTTAATAAAAAATAAACAAAAATAAACACACACACACACAAATACGACTGACTTCTTTGCAAATAGCAGACACCATGATGACCTAGTTTGGGTGAATAATGTACATGATTAGGCAGAAATAGGTAAGCTCACGCTGGTAGATTATCAAATTCTCAGTCAAAACTCCATTGGTGGTCCCTGCTTCTTGATCAATTTATATTCCCACTTCGTCTTCTACCATCTTGTCAACTTCCTGATCAACTCCCTTATGGACTCTGTCTACCAGATCAACCACGTAACCGAACTGACTGGCCTGACCAACCACTCCTCTGTATGGAATGAGAAGATGTGTTTCCATCATAATAGTCTTCAATTTCAGGTAACTTGGCTGACACTGAGACTATCCAGTCTGAACCATGCCCCTCTGCCTGACTCAGTTGTGGAAACATCAAAACAAACACCCATATTTCCTTTTAGGAGGCACATTCTAGTCATTTGGGACTCAGCTTTACTACTCAGCTTTCTGTTAAGTTCTCCTCAGGCACAGCTGACATCCTGTATGTTTTTCTGGGCTTTCCAGAGTAATTGTCACAAACCATTTTCAGAGGTGATCAAAGATCATGGTTCAAAACTCGATGCACTGGAGATTCAGCCACCGCCCCTTTCTCTTCTATTAGTCCCTGAACTGAAGGTCAGAAAAAGTCAACAGTAGCATAAGAAATGGAAGCCGGACTGTTGATGGCATCCATGATTTTAGATTTAACTAAATCTACTGTAGAAGGAATGCTTATATATTTAAAAGTAATTCCTGCTTTTTGTTCCACATATCTTAGTTGACCTCTTTTTCTTGGTTGGTAAAAGCGTAAACACATATGCAAATCCCTGTCCAGCCAGCTCTATTCGTGCATCTAGAGCAATGAATACAGGACTCAGCATCCCGTGGAGAACTCTGGATCACCAAGTCAACCTCAGGAATGTTTAAACCACACGCAGCCACATTGGTTGCCACCAAAACTTTAAAATTATCTTCTCTGAAACCCTTCAAGGTAATTTCACTTTGTGCCTGTGCAGTGTCCCTATAGGCATACTGTTCTAAGTGCAGATTCATGGCCATTTCAGTTACATTCTTTTTGGTCTCACAGAAAACAATAGCCTTCCCGTCAGACCCACTGTAGACTTGAAGGACATCTCCAATACCTTCTGGCCTCTGAGACCAATGGCATTGGATGGCCAAATGTTCCACAGTAGTTGCAGCCTTTTGAGTTGTTTTTCCAACAAGGTCAACCTGCTTATATCTGGATTTCATGTATTTTTTGCAACTTGGTATACCCATTCTGGGCAAGTTGCAGAAAAAAATAAGTAAAGTTTGAGGACTGTCTTCAGAATTAGTTTGTAGGATTCATGGATGATATCTTCAACTCGCTCAGCAAAACCTAAATCTAACATGTGTCCACTTCATCAAGTACAACGTGGTGCAGTTTAGAAAGATCTAACTGGCCACTCTGCAGATGGTCTTTGATACAACCAGGGGCCTCAACAAAGATGTCAGTACTAATCATTTTGAATATGATTAATTTGGCTTTGATATGATGTTCTGCCATAAAAACATGCTACACTGAGTTTCCTAGCTATATCTTTGAAGTCTTTGGTTACTTGATTTGCCAGTTCCCTTGTAAGGAGCCTTGTAGTACCTTTGGCGAGCAGCTTTTAAAATTGTCTCTTGATTTCTTTGGGGTCTTTCAATCAAGAGAATCAAATGGGAATGCCTTTCCTGTTCTTGTCCATGCTTGAGCAATTAAATAGTTCCCTTCATAGCAACACCCTACTACTTGTCAAGTTCTAGATCAACTACCACAGTCTAGTGACTAAAGCAGATACTTCACCAACAAGAAAAAAAAAATGCATTCAAAGAAAGAAATAGATTCAAAATTCCTATAGAGAAAAAAAGGAAAACATTTAATCAAATAGAAAGCAGAAAATATACATTATAGATAGAGCTCAAAATCATAAATTTGAGTGATAAAGCAAGTTATAAAATCATAAGTATAAAATTGTGTGATTAAGTAAATGTCTGATAGTCCTCCCCTCTCCCCTCCCACACACACATATACAAACTGGAACCTCACACACCAAATTCTTAAGAAGTCTTGATTCTGGAAAGGTAGGAAAATAAATAAGATTGGCAACAGTGCTGATGAAGAAGAATACATATTTTTCCTATTAAAATATATTTTCCTAAAACAATAGTAACAGGAGCTACTATCCTTACTTAATGATCATTAAGGAAAACTGAAATCTTTAATTGGTCTGGCAAATATTTAGTGTGCCTATTTGTCAGGTATTGTGGTAGAAACTAGAAAGAACTATTCTGGATACACCAAGTAAGCACATTTTACATTAACACCTCTTAAGCCAGAGATATGTTGTTGGGTGTAGACAGTCTATTTGGGAGGCTATTCTAAGGAGAAGAAATGAAAAATGGGAAAGGTGAGGACAGGGATGGAAGGAAAGCCAATAAACAGCATTAATGAACAGGGTATTGCTGTGGGTAACTGAGGCTCGATCCTGCTGGGAACCTCTGAGAAAAGATATAGAACCTTCTTTATTGTTGTCCCACTGCGGGATGGGGAGGCCAAAATGCTTATTTCCCTACTCCCCTACACTTCCAACAATGAGCAAGCACAGATTTATTCACTACACACCCCAGATCACTGACCATATGCTTTTCTCTCCTCTAATAAGCCGTAACAGAAGTGAGTGGTTCAGGAGAAAAATGAGTCACACCCAGATGAGCATGGCACTCTAGAACTTATGGAAACCTGCCAAGCACTGACTTAAATAAATCTTTCTACAGTTGTCAAACACAGCAGCTAAAAAAGATAAATAGCCAACTCAATTTTCCTGACTAAAAATATTTTTTACTTGCTCTGAGGAAATGCATAACTAGTAACAGTGACCTGTATTGATTCTTTCACTATTGAAGCTGAAGAGCAGCATGACCTTTGAAGCCAGACAGATACTACCTAGAGTTTATCCTCTACCCTTTGACAGCTGAGTCAGTCAGTGATATTCTCTGATCATATTTCCCCAACTACAAAACAAGGATAAAAGATAAATGGTAGAGGCCCAGCTGGCATGGTTCAGTGGTTGAGGGTCAGCCTATGAACCAGGAGGTCACAGTTCAATTCTGGTTGCGGGCTGGATCTCTAGTGTGGGGCATGCAGGAGGCTGCCAATCAATGATTCCTTCTCATCATTGATGTGTGTGTCTCTCTCTCCCTCTACCTTTCTCTCTGAAATCAATAAAACTATATTTTTTAAAAATAGATAAATGGTAGAGGATTATTGTGAGAATGCTATGAAAGAGCCTTCGATATTCTTGCTGTCCTCTCCCCTGAACTCCAGAATTTCATATGCAATTGTCTATTCCATATCTCCACTTAGAGATCTAAACTGCACACCAACACTCAACACATACATGGACTCAACTTCTGATGTGCTTCTGGAAACCTAGCCTTTTTCTATTTCATGTGATGGTAACTATATCCTTTGAGAACAGTGGTTCTCAACCTGTGGGTTGCGACCCCTTTGGGGGTTGAAGGACCCTTTCACAGGGGTCGCCTAAATACATTCTGCATATCAGATATTTACATTACGATTCATAACAGTAGCAAAATTACAGTTATGAAGTAGCAACAAAAATAATTTTATGGTTGGGGGCCACCACAACATGAGAAACTGTATTAAAGGGTCGCGGCATTAGGAAGGTTGAGAACCACTGTTCAAGAAGCTCAGGCCAAAGATCTTTCAATCATTCTTGTCTCTGTTCTTCCTCTCACATCTCACATCTAGGACATCCAAAAGTTTGCTTGGCTGTACATTCAAAATGCATTCTTAGTAGGACCACTTCTCATCATCTCTTCTGCTCCAACCTTATTCTGAGCCATCCCATTTTTGCTGCCAACTAAGTGGTCTCACTGTTTGTACCCTTCCTTCAACAGTCTATTGTTCATACAGCACCTAGAGTGATCTTTTCAAGATATGTCAGAGCATGTCACTCCCCTGCTCAGAACCTTGGAGTGGGTCCCCATCTCAGAATAATAGCCAAAGCACTCACAATGGTCTACAAGGCCCTATAAGTTCTGCCCCACCCACTGCCTCTCAAATTCGATCTACTACTATCTTTCTTGTTCATTCTACTCCATCCACAGTGGCCTCCTTATTAGGCATGCTCCCACAAAAAGCCAGGGACTGCACTGGCTGTTTATATTACCCTATATATGTGCATAGCTAAAATCTCTCACCTTCTTCACATTTTTGCTCAATTATCACCTTTTCAATAAGGTTTATCCTGATTATCCTATTTAAAACAGCAGCCAGTCTCCTCATTCTCTACTTTTAAGCTCCCCCCACAACATTTACTGTACAATCTTTGCTACTCAATGTATTTCCCCAAACTATCAGCACTGGCGTCGCTCAGGAACTTCTTAAAAATGCAGAATTTCGGGCCCCCGCCCAAGACCAATTCTAAGAATCTGCAGTGTAACAAAATCCCCAGGTGATTCACGTGCACAATAAAATCTGAGAAACAGGGCCACATGCTATTTTTTAAAGTACTGTCAACTTTTATATACCTTTAAGGCAGTAATCTATCATATTTTCTGCTTATGTTCAACCAGGATGAGAATTTTTGTCTGTTTTGTTCACTACTTTATCCTAATTCCTAAAACAGAATTTGAACATGAAAAAAAAAAAACAAACACATTTGTTGAATAAATAAATGAATGAATAAATGAATAAATAAAGAAAACATAACCTATATTGAGTTATTCTTAACCAATGGTAATTCCTCTCTCTCTATTCCCTGGACAAATTATAGTTCATAGTCACTGTTTTTGGCATTTTAACAACTAAGAATATACTCTGAGAGAAACTGACCAGCTAAAGTTTATAAATATAGAATTTCTATCTCATCACTTTGAAAATATAGATGAATAATCTTCTAACCCATTCCTCCTTACCAACTGCCTGATATTACTAGATTTCTTTTAAAAAGACACAAACACATTAGCACTAATGGAAGGAGCTTTTTAGAAAGTAAAATTTGATCTGCACAGTTAAATGACTGTCACACATAATAATTAGTAAAAAAACAAATTGCACTTAATGTGCTTTGTTTATTTCATGGGACATTTTAATTAGAATCAATTCTCAAAAAAAAAATACTAATCATGAGCATGATGATGTCTTGTAACATTAAAAATCCCATAGTTTCTCTCACCTCAATGAATAAAATCATAGTGTCTAGCAAAGAAAAAATTCAAAGATAAATACATGGATTCATAACCATCACCTCTTATGAAAAGTACAAGTGATTAAAGGGGCTCTCTAAAATTATAAATTAAAAATAAGTAGTTTATGCATGAAAAGGGAGATAATTAAAATTTAAAATTAAATTAAAAACCAGCATGGATCAGCTGTTAAGCATTGACCTATGAACCAGGAGGTCACGGTTCGATTCCGGGTTGTGGGCTCAATCACCAGTGTGGGGCGTGCAGTAAACAGCCAATCAATGATTCTCTCTCACCACTGATGTTTCTCTCTCTCTCTCCTTCCTCTCTGAAATCAATAAAAATATTTAGAAAAATAAACTTTGTTACATATATACATACATTTTAACTAATACTTTATATGCAATAATAAATAGCATTATTCTGGTAAGTATTTTACTGATCTTGAACTAAAGTCTTAAACCATAGTAACAAGAAAAATTCAAAGAGATTTCCAAAGTGCAAACCAGACTGAAAAAAAGATACATTTTATTAGATTAAAGTTAAGAACTGCTTTTGGTCACAGGTACCATAAAGAGAGTAGAAAGATAAGCCACAATCTGGGAAAATCTATTAGCAATGTGTATTACTGGCAAGGGCCTAATTTCCAGAATATTTTAAATATGTCTTTGTATCAATAAGCTTCAGACAAATGACAAAATTAAAGAGACAAATGTTAAGGGCTTGATTACAGATATGTTTGAAAATACCTATGGATGTGTAAATTGCTCTAACACATGGAGAAGCATTTAGCATCACCTAATAGAACTCAAAATATTCATACAGACCCAACAGCTCAAATCCTTGGTATATACATACCCTGGAGACATTTTCTCATATGTACACCAGGAAATGAGTACAGGAGTAGTCATAGCAGCATTGTTAATAATAGCAAAAACTCTAAATAGCCTAAATGTCCATTAACAGTAAAATGGATAAATTAAATTGTGGCATTTTCATGCCACAATTATACAGCAATGGAAATGAGTCAATACTAATATTGTCACTATTATAATATTATCTGAAAATAATAATTAGTGAAAAAATAAACCACAGAAAAACAAATATATACAAAGGAATACATTTTATACCAAAGTTAGCAACACAAACCATATATTTTTAATTATACTCGTATAGTAATGATTTAATCTATAGGCAAAATGTAGGAAACAAGTAACATACAATTTAAGATAGTGGTTACAACTGAAGGGAGAGTGAGTTGAGATACAGAAGGCTAAGCTCCAAGGAGTTTACAAGATGTACTATTTTATGTTTTTTATTTTTAAAATTGGTTGCTGATATAAAGGAGTTCATTTTAAAAAAACTCTCTATATGAAATATCCATTTTGTATCTGTAACGTATTTCACATTTCTTTAAAAGTATAAATAGGTAAACGAAAGGCATTATAGTAAGTTAACTTTAAAAAAAGGTCCACAAAGCACCGAACCACTGAATGATATCACTACATTTCCTAGGAACCATTGCTTCATACAAAGTAAATAGCAGAGTAGGTACTTCCTACTGCCCAACTGAACATGGTCTTGCTGGAGATCTGCGTTACACTTTCTCTTGTATTTACTGTAGAACTCATTAGTAAATCACTGGAAGTCAAAAGGGCTGAGACAGAATTATGTCATCACTGAATTTAAAATTAATTGAACTAATTATTCCTAAAACCCACCTTTGAGACAGATACATAGTAGAGAGTCCAACATTTCTTGTACTGGTAATTCCTGGACTTCCCTTAAATTGAGATATTTTTCTCAGCCTTAATATGAAATATCCTTGCTATCACTTAAGATATCTCTATCTGTAGGCCATCACTGTGCCTAGGCATATGTTTATTTTGGTAGTCTTATACATATCTTTATAGCAGAGCTTCATTCCCTCCACCTCTTCAAAACTTTTACACAAATCCTATTCTATCTGTACAGTTACTTTGGAAGTTAAAGTCGTGTAAGAGATTATTGATTGAGCCCATTCAAATATGCCCGTTCAGATTTTCTCTCTTGAGTTTTACAAGGCCAGTGAGGGAGATTATAATTCAGGTAACTAAATTTCACCAAAGATCTCATTTCAATTTATCTAAGCAGATCCACTCAGAGTGCACTAAGGGGCACAAGACAGGCAGATTCCTAAAGGTAGACAACAAGGCTTGATTTGTGTTCATGTATGGGTTTGTTTTTTTAATATCTATTTTTATTGATTTCTCTGAGGAAGGGAGAGGAAGAGAGAGACAGAAACATCAATGATGAGACAGAATCATTGATAGGCTGCCTCCTGCATGCCCCACACTGGGATAGAGCACAAAACCCAGGCATGTGCCCTGACTGGATATGGAACCTCCTGGTTCATGGCTTGAAGCTCATCTACCGAGCCATACCGGCAGGGCTGGGTCTGATTTTTATAGTAACAAATAGCAAACCTATGTTTCTCATCAAAACAACAGCAAAGAAATTTTCCAACTTTACTGGCAATTTTATAATTAATTAAAAAGACTTACATAGAACTTGTGACTAAATGTAAGTTCCAAATATTTTGATGTTTGTTTCATGAATCCAAAGGAAATACATGTGCACATTCCTTGCTCAATATATTTTTGCAGAAAGGTTTATAAAAGTGGAATAAGTCAGTCAGAGAAAGACAAGTATCACATGATCACACTCATATGTGGCATATAACTAACAAAATAAATTGATGAACTGAGTGGATCCAGAGAAATGGAAGCATGGAACAGAGTATGGAATCTCAGAGGGAAGGTCGGGGAGGGTGGGTGGGAGAGATAACCAAAGACCTTGTATGTATATATGCATAACCCATGGACACAGACAATAGGGTGCTGAAGACCTTGTGTGGGGGAGGCAGGCTGGAGAGGGTCAATGTGGGAAAAAAGGGGACATATGTAATACTTTCAACAATAAAGAATAATTAAATTAAAAATATATATTAAAAAATAACCACACGAGTTTTATTCCCCTTTCTCCCTTATGCAGCAATCACTTCGGAATTTTTTTTTTTTAAGTGGATGCACTACACTTACTTTGCATGCAATATCATAAAATAAGTGGAAAATGGAATTTTAAAAGTGGTTATTTTAAAGGACACTGAGACTTCTGGAGCAAAGGGAATCATGTAACTTTTCTTATCAAAAGGAGTGTTCTAATTCTCTTCCACCAAAACAATCACTTGGATATCCAAAATCATTGAACATTCTGCTTCTATTTGTGAGTGGCACAATATAAAACATTTGCAGAAGCTTTTATAATATCATCATTGAACCCGAGAATATCTACCATGATCAGAATACATTTATCCCAAATATGTGTTATCCAAATTTTATAAATTATATATTAAGGGATAATATATTATATTATATTATATTATATTATATTATATTATATTATATTTATTATACTATATTATATTATATCCCTTTAGTAAAATCAATATTCTTCTTATAATACTAATATTAAATTTGCAATGGAATATTCTACAATTATAGGAAAACAGCTGTTAAAATCATGAACATTCATAAAACAATAATGAGCATACCTAAACATAAATTTTGCTGCTACTCTTTCATCAGATTCCTTTCTTCACTCAGGAAAAACTGACTGAGAATCACTGTACATCAGTAAGAGCTAATGAGAATTTTAATTGTTAGAAAAATAATGGACAGTGTCTATAGCTGCATTGAGGTGACAACCTCTACTACAATGGCATGGCATTTATATAAAAACTAGAGTCCAGTGCACAAAAATTTGTGCACTCGGCGGGGGGGGGGTGTCCCTCAGCCTGACCTGTGCCCTCTCTCAGTCTGAGACCCCTTGGGGAATGTCCACTTGCTGGCGTGCCTGGCCAGCCTGGGTGAGGGGCTGATGGCTGTTTGCAGGCTGGCCACAGCCCCTTCAAGATGGGTGTTTCCCCCATGGGATGCCTGGCCAGCCTGGGTGAGGGGATAATGGCTGTTTGCAGGCTGGCCACAGCTCCCATTGACCCAACGTCCCAGTGAGGCTGGCTGGAGTCAGGTTTCTGGGGTTTATTTATCTTCTATAATTAAAACTTTGTTGCCTTGAGCAGAGGCCAAAGCCGGCCTAGGCAGGCAGTTTCCTCCATCGCTGGTGCAACGGAAGCCTCCTGTTTGCTCTAGCTCCATGGCTACTGGCATTCATCTTGGCTGGGTTAATTTGCATACAGTCATTCTGATTGGCTAGTGGCTTGACCAGTGGGCGTGGCTTAGTTGTCTCAGAGTGATGGTTAATTTAAATATTACTCTTTTATTAGATTAGATGCAAAAGGTGAAAAAGGTTCTGACTTTAAGGAGGTCCTGTTAGTTTCAGCCAACTTGACTGCTTTCAATAAAATTTTTTCAGTTTTACAAATCAATTCTGATTTTTAAAATAGCATTTACAGCGTGATTTTATGAAACATGCCACTTGAGTGTCTTCATGTTTATTTTTACGTGAAAGCCTTTTAACAGTGAAAACTCAGCACATAATTGTGTTGTCAGTTAAATATGTGTTTTATGATGGTGTTTTGTTTAAAACAAAATTTGAAAAAAGTGTGAAGAAACTTTTGAAGTCATTTATTTCAGTATACTTAATTTCTGATGTCAAAAAAGCTCTAGGACAGTTATTGCAGCAGTTTCTTAACTGTTAATTTAAAAATTTCCCTGACATAAAATCAAACTCATCAAATACTGTATAGATATATAGTCCTTACTAGTTAATGGAAACATGATCACTAATGTTTCCTCTTTTATAATGAATTGGTTTGGCTTAAAATTATGCTAGTATTATGAACCAATGCACACTTGAAAATCACCTATGCCTGTAGAAATAGAAAAATATAGGTATGTTAAGTATTAGGCCAACTTAAGTAAAATATGTAACATTTTATAGAAATTTTTAGGAATTATGGAAGATTTTATTCAATTTAAGAATGGACAATTTTAGCCACTGTTCTTATAAATCTTGTTTATTCCTTCTGAATAAAATCTAGTGAAAATATATTCTTAAATTAGTTGAGGAATTGAGTAAACATTTGACCCTTTTGGTAAGGGATCCTGTGCTTTACAAATAAACCAATAAATAGATATAGCTCTTTTAAAATAGCAACATGCAAGCTAAGGACTATTAGTCATGTTCAATATTATTTCAGTTATTTCAAAGTCCAAATCTAGGGCTTAATGGATGCATCACCAAGTTTCCATTAGAATGCATTAAAAATTATTCTAGCTAACCATTTCTTTCATGACAACATGGACACAATTCTACAAATTTTTAATTGTTTGTTTAGGATAGAGGTCTTTTTTTTAACTTTGTATTGTTGAAAATATTACAGATGTCCCATTTTCTTCCCCACTGACCCCTTCTAGCTTGCCTCAGTCCCCACCCCAGCCCTTCACCACACTATGTCTGTGTCCATGGGCCATACATATATGCATACAAGTTATTTGGTTGATTTCTTACCACCCACCCACCCATCCCTGCCTTCCCTCTGAGATTCCATAGCCTATTTTATGGTTTTATGTCTCTGGATCTATTTTGTTCATTAGATTCCACATATGAGTGAGATCATGTGATATTTGTTTTTCTGTGTATGGCTTATTTCGCTTAGCATAATATTCTCCAGGTCTCTCCATGCTGTCTCAAAGGCAAGGTATCTACAGCAATAATTGTACAATTTTAAGCACAGAATAGATGATGGGCCATTTTGAAGCCATATGAAACAAATACATACTCCTTGTAGAGAACGGGGCTTAGAATGTTATGCATTTATTTAAAAAGCATTTTTAGAAACATCAAGCTTCTTATATTCATCAATAGATTAAAATCAACTTAAATATCCATCAATAGGAGATTGGTTAAATAAATTCTGCTATAGCCATAGATGTGTTAGCATATTTAATGACATGGAAAGTATTCAGAATGCATTATCAAGAGAAAAAAAACAGTTATGTTACCAAGCAATGTGTATATTATAATCTAAATTTTGTAAAAATAAACTACATACATATTGATATAAGCCTGTTTTTATACAGTTGGTGGTCCTAGATGATGAAATAGCAACAAAATTTCCTCCTAACCTTCTACATTTCTTTGTACACAAATTTACTTCAGTGCAAACAATTACTTTGTGTTAAGTAATAAAACATATTTTAAAACTGACATTATCTGCTAATATTGAATAGCAAGTTTTATAGCTGAAACAGAATTCAGAAAAGAGAGTGCCATTAGTTATCTAGAAATACAGTGCATTAACACAAATGGACCATATTACTAGTGGTTTAATGCCATTACTTATTTTATTATGGTTTTTTTCACTTTTAGGTTACATTTTTATGAATCATTAAGTCAGATAAACAATATGGAATTACTAATAGATGAAAACCATTCAAAGAGCATGGGACTGTTTTTAAAAGACATAATAAATGTTTGGTTTTACTACAGTTTATAAGACTGCTTATCTATATCCTGACAATTAACTTGTGGGTATTTTCCTGATCCATGAAGTGTGGAATCATTTATTCTTTTGAATACACAGTGCTAAACACCTTATCACGGGGAGAGAATCAATGACAAATGGCAAGCTCTAAGCCCCATGTGATTATTTAATATTAATAGCCTATGCTTGCTATATATGATTGTCTGTGAATTTACTGGTTGAACCATCTTAAGTCTTTAAGTTTTCCCCAAAGAATAAAACAACCTTAACAACAGCACACTTTATTTAAAAAGTTTTAATAAACAAATTATAGAATCTTTAGAGAGCATTGACCTCTTTATTTCTTGAGAGTAATGTTCATTAGTAAATTAATGTTTTACATTACTTGTAGTATCTTTCAGAATATATTTTACTCTAGAATCTATCCTATATAATAAAGAGCTAATGTGCTAATTAGACCAAAGAGCAGAATGACTGTCCCGACAACCTTCCAGACAAAGCTGGGGCTGCGAGGGCTGGCTGAGGCTATGAGGGCCTGTGAGAGCTGGCCAGGGTTGTGAGGGCAAAGCCCCTTGCATGAATTTCGTGCATCGGGCCTCTATATGTAAAAGGCTAATATGCTAAGTGTCTGACTGTCTGGCTGGTAGCTATGATGTACACTGATCACCTGTCAGGGGGTAGCCACACAATACAGGAAGGAGGTACTGAGCTGCAGTGACTTGGCAGTGGCAGTTCTCAGGTGGGGCACTCTGAAATGAGAAAGAAGGGAGCCAATTCCTCACAGGGCCATGGAATTCCACCTTTGGCCATGGATTATTTTGTTGCTGGGGCAATGCACACTTGCATTTGTGTTCAATACCCTGTACAACATCAACTTTGCAGAATGCCCTTTTGCACTCCAGGACCCCTTGGGGAATGTTAGAGAGCTGGTTTTGGACAGATCCTCGCAGGCCAGGCAGAGGGACCCCACCTAACCCCACTCACTCCAAAGATGCCAGGGAGGGACTGCAGAGGTTGGCTCCAGGGCATGTTTGGCCCATCTCACCCAGTCCCACACCAACAGACACCTTCTAATTAATTTCCTTTCAATGTCCACAAATCATTGCACTGGGTCACTAGTGATATTATAATATTCTTACAAATTCCCCTTGGAAACTTTAGTTTGGTTTCAGGAAGTGTAGTGAAATATTTAACAAGCTAAATAGAAAGAGAGAATATACACAATAAAGAAAACCAACGATTCTAGTATGCATACCTTATGTGCTATAAAAAGGATAATGATTACACTAATCATGCTACATTTCTGTTATCAATCCATTTATTTTGAATAAGGCATGACATTCCATTATATTCATACTAGTGGCCTGGTGCATAAAATTTGTGCATATTAAAAGGGGATTAATTAGAGGAAATATTTTAATATTGCTATTTGCCCTTTCTCTATAATAGAAGTGTCAGAGATGGAATAAAAATTAGTAAAATGTATATGAAAACCTTCCACTTGTCAAAATCTGGGGTGCACCATGGGATTCAAAGTCAAGTCCCCACTCACCCACATGTGCCTTGAAATTATGAGAGACCCAGACTCAGCTGGCCCCACCCCCATTGGGTTATATCCAGACCTGGCCAGTCCCATCCTTATCAAGCCCTGCCAGGCAGGGGGCAAAGCCTCAGGTACCCTGTCCTGGCACCAGGTGTGGGGGCGTGGCCTGAGGTCCCCTGGCCTGGTGCTGGGGTGGGGGGCATGACAACAGGTCCTCTGACCTGGTGCTGGGTGGGGGTGTGGCCTGAGGTCCCCTGTCAAGCCATGATGGGTGGGGTCACAGCCTTAGGTCCTCTGGCATGGCACTGGGTGGGGGGCCCAGCCTGGGGATCCTCAGCCTATTGCCGGGGTGGTGGCCATGGCTTGAGGTCCCCTGTCAAGCCCTGCTAGGCATGGGGGTATGGTCTGAGGTTCCCTGTCAAGCACCACAGGGCAGTGGAGGGGGGGCGGGAATGGGCGCAGCCTCATGTCCCTGCTGATTGCTTGTTAAGGCTCATTACAGGAACTTGGCCTTTGCTGTGGGTGTAGCCATCTTGTGTTATGAAAACCCCGCCTCTGTTGTGGGCACAGCCATCTTGTGTTATGGAAATCGCCACCTCTGCTGTGGGGGCCACCATATTTGTGATGGAGTGATGGCCAATTTGCATATTCCTTCTTTATTATATAGGGTCATGAATCTCATCCCACCACATTTTATTTATGTGGTAAGAACTAGCTAAGTATATATTGCTATATACACATAGTATAAGGTAATATAGTAGATAAGTATATAACATATGGTAATATAGTACAAGCATATAGTAATCTAGAGGCCTGGTGCTCAAAATTCTTGCACAGAGGGGGGTTCCTTCAGTCCAGCCTGCACCCACTCCAATCAGAGACCTCTTGGGGGATGTCTGACCACCGGTCAGACACTCCTCTCACAATCTGGGACCGCTGGATCCTACCCACTCACCTGCCTGCCTGCCTGATTGCCCCTAACTGCCTCTGCATGCCTGCCTGATCAACCTCAACTGTCCTCCCTTCCTGGCCTGGTTGTCCTCAACTGCCTCTGCCTGCCTGCCTGATCATCCCTAACTGCTCTCCCCAGCCAGCCTGATCAAACTTCCAACTGCCCTCTCCTGCCATCCTGTTTGCCCCCAACAGCCTTCCCCTGCCAGCCTGATCATGACCCTAACTTCTCTCATCTGCCATCCTGATTGCTCCTAACTACCTCTGCCTGCTTGATCGCCCTTCACTGCTCTCCCCTGCCGGCCTGATCTCAGGCCTAACTGCTCTCCCCTGATGGCCTGATTGGCCCTAATTGCCCTGCCCTACCAATCTGATCTCTCCCCCGACTGCCCTTTCCTGCTGGCCTGATCACCCTTAATTGCCTCTGCCTGCCTGATCTAGCTCCCAATGCCCTCCCCTGAAGACCTGATCTCACCCCCAACTGCCCTCCTCTGCTGGCCAATTTGGTTCTGATTGGTTAGTTTCTATGCCAGTCAGCATCAATAGCTCCGCCTCCTAGGCAGCCATTGGCTCCTTATATTCACCCAGATTTGGTTCTGATTGGTCAGTTTATATGCCAGTCAGCATCATGGGGCCTGATCAGGAAGGCAGGGTTGATCAGCAGCCCTGGTGGAGGCCTGAAGAGAAATGGAGGCATGGCTGTTGTCCAGGACTGGAGAAAAAGATAGGCAAGTTCTGATCAATGGCTGCCACAGAGGCTATGAATCAGACCCTACCTCTCTCTCTGCAGGCCTCTCTCCAGGCCTGACCTGCAGCCCCCTGGGCAGTCAGTGCTGGGTTGCAACCGAGCACTGATTTTGTCTGGTAGAGCCTTCCACCTTAATCGGTGGTTACAACCCTGGTTCTTTATTATATAGATAGTAAAATGATATAGGTTAATGAATCTATATTAAGAGGGAGTGGAAGAGAGAGGGAGAGAGTTCTAATGGTAGGTCTCAGGCCTTTCTCAGAGTCTATTCAATATTTTAAGCCAATGATATCAATAAAGTCACAAAAGACCAACAGTGTGAGCTGAGGTATGTGCCTGGGAATGTATATAATAATTGTAATGAGAATGAAAAGTCCAGTATGGCTAGAAGATATTTGCATTGGAAAGTAATAGGAAATAAACATGGTATGGTAATTTGGGAAGTAGGAAAGATAAAAGTTTCTTGCAGTCCATGGGAAACATCTCAGGCTAAGCAAAGACTCAGTGTAAGGAAGGTGAACACCTGCAGGGCAGGGCATTGTCTTGCTTATTAGAAAAGGCTGACTTTACAAAGAAGGTAACAAAAACAGGGATGCTATTTGAGCACATGTTTGGTTTAATTTAGGATATTTCTGATATTTGGACAAAAGTAAAATAGTGAAATTTTGATACAAGGTACACATAAATTCTTTAAACTTTAGAGGCAAGTGAAAGTAATGTGTCATTGAAGAACATGAAACTCTAGAACAAACACCACTTTTCATAGCTATTTTGTTGATTGTACCTCTGTTTTTGCTCTTTTTCTCTCTCCTTAGCCCAGAATTCTGTGGGGAAGACAATGTCCTCCGCCTAGTCTCTCCCATTTTTCAAAGTGCACACATATTTCAGAACTAGATGAAATCAAGAGTACTATCTTTGACTACAAACACAATAAAATATATCACAAATTCAATCAGTAATAACAGAATAAAAATATTTCCTTAGCTCCTACTGTCTAATCTATGTATTAAGTCTATTGGAGTGAGTGTTCTATAAATTTCTGCCAGTCACCCATTAATCCAATATGCAGAAATCCAATAAATTAAATGTACTACTTTATTGATTAATATTTGTAGTTCACTTACTACCTAATTCTAATAATGGTAGAAATCAGTCTGTTTTCCTCCATTTAAAATGATAGAAATTACTATGAGTGATCCTACTGTCTTTTATAATTTACACTTGACATTTTATTTCAGTTTAATTAAATTGATTGTTAAATTATTTCTAAGATTCCTGTAATTTATAATGGACAGATAATTTTTCATGGTTTCCAAAAACAAAATTAACCTAAATAAATTCATGTACATGCTGGCCTATCCCCACAATATCAATAAATGTTTTCAAATATCCTAAATATTATTTTATCATTTTACATGAATAGCTACATGGTGTTGCAAGTGATAGTATGTAGATAGATACATGTGTGTGTATTTCATTTCTTTACTAGGTAGATGGCCCAATACTAATTTTCCTCTTTAGCATCTGGGTTTTACAGTATGGGTTCTTGGTTAGATATACTTGGGTTCAAATCATGTTCCATCACTTTTTAGTTGTAGCATTTTAAGTTTTTCAAAGTCAATTTATTGAATCTAGGAAATAAAAATAATAAAGTATCTGTCCATTATGGTTAGTTTCAACATGGCCACACTAGAGTCCCCATTTAATCAAGCAAACACTTATTTAGGTGTTGCTTAGAAGGCATTTTGTAGATGTGATTAAATCCCACAGCCAGTTGACTTTACGTAAGAGAGATTATCCTGGATAATCTGGATGGGCCTGATTCAATCAAGTGAACAATGTTACAAGAAGAATTCAGGATTCTTTGAAGAAAAATTCCCTCGGTGGCCTCCAGCTTCAGCTCCTGTCCAGTGCTCCAGTCTGTCTTTCTGACTGCCTTCCCTACAAATTTTTGACTTATCCAGCCAGGCCCCCAAATTCTATAATCCAATTTCTTGCAATAAATTTCAAAATATATCTCCTACTGTCCTGGTTCTCTGAGCCCTGGTTTACTATAGCATTTTGTTTAGGATGATCAACCAAGTCACTGGCATAAAGTGGTATGTTAAATACTTCCTAAATGTTATTATAACAACAAAAACATTAAAGAATTTAAAGAATTACAGATTACTCTCTAAATTCATAGAATACCAATTATTAATTTCTCTATATTGAAACGAGGGTGGGGATAATAATCATTTATCAAAAGGCAAGAGTATACCCAGAAACTTGTAGGACACTGTCAAGAAAATGTAACATCAAAATCTCCTGTTCTCCACCAATTCTATCTTTGTTTTTCCTCTGGAAAAGGTTTACTCCATGTTATATTGACTGATTTTAAGGGATTAATGATAGCTGCCTCTCCTCTGTCTTGATTCTTCAAGTTTATGTATGAGGATTCAATATTCCCAGAGGAATTTAAAACCATCTTGGACTTTTTCAAACTTTAATAGACTGTGTATTGCATGTAGCATTAATTTTATTTCCTTCTTTTCCTCTGACTGCCAGGAGGCTCAGAACCAAATATGCCATTCAAAATTTAGCTGCAGCAAGCGTGCTGTATATAGCTGTTAGATAGAAGCTAACTACATTTTAGAGACTACCTTACGAAGAAAATTATTTTCACTTCATAACCACTAAATTTAAAATATACTTTTGGATAGTAAATACCCCCCTTTTGGGGGAAAGTAAGTTCATAGCATGGCTTAAGTCACAATGATTCTTACCTCACAATTCATTATATATATATATGGAAGCCCAACAACTGAATGCACTCCCACAGTAGGTGTGCCACTTGGCTGACCAGGATGAGTGGCGTTCCCACAGCGGGAGCAGCCACTCAGAGGGCAGGTCTACAGCTGCTCAGCTGACTGGGATGAGTGGCTGTTCCCGCAATGGGCCGAGCCCCGTAGGCCACGCCCCCCCAACCAGTGCACAAATCTGTGCACTAGGCCTCTATGAAAATAATATCCACAAATTGGAAAATGCTTTCACATTGATGAGGCCTAATTTCAGGCACTCAAGTTCAATACATATGAGTTGGGGTCAGGCATTCACTTATTTACATGTGCTTGTTGTGCATTTTTAGTAACAACCACAAATACCCTTGACTTCCTTTCTACAGTACAGATTAGTTATCTAAACCCAGATAACTAATTTTTAAAAGCAAAAAAAAAAAAAAAAATAGCTACAAAGTAAAAAATGGAGAGAGAAGATGTGATTGCAGAATAAAGAAAATAATTATGTTGTCAAACTTGTTATCTGTGAGAAAATGATTCATATAAGCTCTAAATCATATAGCATTTCTAAGGAAACAAGTTTTCTCCAAGCACAAGTAATAGGGTTACCCTGATCTTGTGCACACTGATTTTCAAACTGGTTCCTGGCCAAAGAAGCTAAGCTTTAAAAAAATCAATAAAATTTCCCAAATAATATAATTCTAGACAGATTTTTCTATAACATTTTAAAGATTGTAAGTAATGTCACCCTGGCGGATGAGGCTCCGTTGGTTGAGCATCATCCTGTGAACTGAAAGGTTGCTGGTTTGATTCCTAGTCAGGGCACATGGCCAGGTTGCAGGTTAGATCCCTGGTCCAGGTGTGTGTGGGACGTGTGGGAGGTAACTGATTAATGTTTCTTTCTGAAACTGATGTTTCTCTCTCTCTCGTCTTCCTTCCTTTCTCTCCAAAATTAATAAAACATATCTTAAAAAGAGATTGTAAGTGATGTGAATTGTGAAACAGCCATGGATAAAGCCTACTTTTATTTAAAATACCATATCTAGACATTTTGGCTTAAAATTGTCAGTAATCAACAATAAATTAGCTAACTTGTTAAACATAATATATATATATATATATATATATATATATATATATATATATATATATATATATATATATAAAGCCAGCAATGGAATACTATAATGATGGCAACAACTGGTCACTATGATACCCAATGTGGCCAGTGAACTGGCACAATTGTGGGTGGGGCTGGCGGCCAACCTCCATGGCCTCCCTCCCCCTGGCTTGCTCTGCCCCTTAATTGCCCACCCTACCCCAATTGGGGGTTGGCCCAGCCAGCCAACCTCCTGCAGCCCCTTCCCCTACCTGTCCCCACCTCAGATCAGCCCCCAACACCCTAATCAGCCTGTGGCCCCTCCCCCAGCCAGATCTGCCCTCAATCAGCCCCAGACTCTGATCAAGGGCAGGGCTGACTAGCCAACCACCCATGGCCCCTCCCCCTGGCAGGCCTCCCTCCCTATTCTCCCCCATCAATTTGGGGAGGGGCTAGCCAGCCAATTACCCACAGCTCCTCCACCCAGCTGCTGGCCCCTGATTGACCCCTCCATTTAGGGATGGGGCTGGACAGCCCACTGCCCACAGCCCCTCCCCACAGCTGGCCCCACCCCCAATCAGCCCCCACCACACTGATCAGCCCACAGCTCCTGCCCCCAGCCAGCTTCGCCTCTGATTGTCCCACTCTGACCAGGGGCAAGGCTGGTGGTTAACACTTGTGGCCTCTCCCCCTGGCTGGCCCCACTCCCAATAGGCCCCCCCACCCCAATCAGGGGTAGAGCCCACTGGCCAATTGACTTCAGCTCTTTCCCCTAGCTGGCCTGGCCCTGAGTGGCTCTGATTGGGGGGGCTGGCTGGCCAACCTCATGCCATCTCCTCCTCCGGAGAGGCATGGCCCCAATCTGCCTAGATCAGGGCCAGGCCGGCCGGACCCCACCCATGCACAAATTTGTGCTCTAGGCTTCTAGCTGTCACTATAAAGAATGAAAGCATTTGAGGGTGTTACATCCTTTGAGTACTTCCATGAGTATTATACATATAGTTATTTTAAGAATAAACAAGAAAAGATTATAATCCAATAGGCATAGCTGAATGAAACCTTTGCTGGTTTATTTAGTATAGGTTTTAAAATCAGCTACTTTATTTTGAGCAGACACACCAAAGTTTGAAGGAAGAGCTGCTGTAGCTGGGATTGCAGAATTGATTATATTAAGGCTTCTATTGCTAAAGGAGAATAAGTGGACTGACCTTTACTAGTATATTTTTATTTATGAAGTATATTTGTATTTGACCTATAGCCTAAAGCTTTGTGTCCTTAATCAAATTCCATCTTATGTAAGTGCAACAGCAGGAAAATGGAATAATAGTTTTAGGAGTGGATTTGAAATTAATGAAATATGAACATTATCCTCAACAAATTCAGAAGGCTAAAATACATGCTATACTAAAACTTCCTAAATAATTTTTTAAAGTGTTGAAACAAATTCTTATTAACACTCATAATGATCAGAGTATGCCACTGACATTTGAATCTGTTAATTGTGAATCTGGATTGACTTTTACTACTAAGCACAATTTGTTGATATAAATGTCCATTCTTTTATTAAACACTAGAGGACCGGAGCATGGATTCGTGCACCAGTGGAGTGCCTTGGCCTGGCCTGCACGGATTGGGCCAAACTGGTTCCCCAATATCCCCAGAGGGGTCCTAGATTGAGAGAGGGCACAGGCCAGGTTGAGGGACCCCATCGATGCATGATCGGGGCTGTGGAGGGACCACAGAGGGGCTCCAGGGCATTTACAGCCTGTCTTGCCCTGTCCCGATCAGCCGGGCCCCAGCAGCAAGCAAACCTACCATTCAGAGCGTCTGCCCCTTGGTGGTCTGTGCGTCTCATAGCAACTGATCGAATGGTTGAATGGTTGGACACTTAGCATATTAGGCTTTTATTATATGGGATCAGACTGGTCAACACACAAAACGTTTCCAAATCCTCCCAGATTCACAATTGGAGACTATTTTACTTAGATAGTTATGCATTATGTCACACATGAAATTAAATTAGCAATGACAATTTTTGAAACATAATATTTTTGGGGACTCAGATAATATCATTAGAAATTCTTACTTAGAATAACACTTTACAAAATAAGAAAATTAATGTACTAATATTTTTGCATCCAAAAATTACTTGATTTAGTCAATACAGAAACTGTGTGGTTTTATTCTTACTAAATTTAGAATTCTTATTGAAATTATCACTAGTTCTCAGTTGTTTATGTTATATTTAATATATATTCAATAAAATTTATATTTTTTTCTTTTTAACATTAAAGTTTTTCACAAGAGAATATCTGACATTTAATGATATTCTTAATGCCTAGGTATATGAAACCTAGGTATATTCAAAGTGAAACTTATAAGATGGCTTTATGTAAATAAGTAAATAAAAATAATATAATGCTTATTTTAAAATGTATCGGACAGCATCTTGTGGTGTTAATTAATACAAACTGTATATATCAATAAATTGTTTAATGAATTATTGCTATTTGAGCACTTAATTTAAGGACAATTCCACCTGGACTAATTTTTTTAATGATGGAAACTAAAGGTATAAAGAAAAAGAACAACAAATTTTTTTTTTTTTTAGAAAAAAGAGAAATGGACAAAAAGAAAATAAATGAATTTATTAAGAATGACAAAAGAAGGAGACAGGGCTTAAATATTGGCATAATGAAAGAAAACAAGAAATATTAAGAGAAGAAAACAAGAGAGGAAAATAAGAGACAAATGAAAGGGCAAAAAAAAAAAAGAGGTAGAAGTAAAGCAAGTGCTAGTGAATGTAATAGGAAAAGTAAATTACACAGCCTTCCAAGGAATTGCACTCCCACCCACAATTTGCCACCATACAGAGTATGGAAGGATTGAAGTTGGGCAGGCCATGGAGAGGAACTGAAGGAGCCTCATCAAAGCAAAGGATATGTGGACTGACAGAAAAATCATGGTTGTCAAAGAAGAAATAATAGAGAAACTCAATCTTTATTGAAATAAATGACCATTTGTTGATTGAACATGTCAACATGGTCACTGGCAAGGGCAAACTTTATTGCCTGTCAAGTAGCGAGTTAGAAATTTTCCAGTGACTTCTCACTAGTGTGTTAGTCTTGAGAAAACGCCCACATGAGAAGATTCTGGCAGTTGTTAACTCTATTATTGATTATGCAAACATTTTATTTTGGCAACAATTAATCTCTACAGGATCAACAAATTTAACATGACCCAATTAGCAGTTAATATAGCACAAGTATTAAAATGGTTTTAAAATACAGTGAAATCGATGTATAATGTATCTTCTTGAATTATTATAATTTTTCCAGAGTCAGAAAAGAGTGATACAGTTTTTATTTGGTAGGAAATTACTCAAAGAGACAGTTGTCTATTTTTTATATGGAAAATAACATAAACAATTTGAAGAAAAACAAATAGTTGCATGAATTGACACTGAAAATGAATTCAGTTTATGAATAAATTAATAACTATAGGAATGTTAGAAAACTGACCTAATTATGAAATGCTGAAAATAATACAGTGAAATATTTTTAACAAGCCAATTGTGAAAGGAAGTCCCTGAAATATAATTAATTGCTATGTAGCTGCTACATAGAGAAAAATATTAATTACTGTCAGCATCTATTCTTCCATCAGTCTTCTCATTAAGTTCAGGAAATAGTAACTTTTAATGAGTAAAATAAATAGTTTTCTTTTAAGATGTTGGAAATTGTTATATGTCTATGACATTGGCTAAACTAGAAATGTCTATAAACCTGAAAGTTAAAAAAATAAACAGGACAAAAATAGACAAGCAGGAAAAGCTAATATAAAACCCAAAAGAAGGTTTATCAAATGTTAGTGTTATTATACATTTGTTGATGCATACCTAACTTATCTTTAGTATATGTTTCTTCATTTTTTTTCTCTTCACTTAACTGCTATTGCCAAGATTATAGAAATGTGTTATAGTCCCAAAAGGAAATTTTATACTCTAAATATAAAAATAACAGGCTGCTTCCAAAATTTGCTTAATCATGGTCTATAACAGTAAGACAGCAAAAGGTGTATGAAATAATTGATGATGAGGTACAAGATTATATTTATGATAACATGCAGGAGGGAGTGTGGAGGAAAGGGAATTCATGCATTGTTTGTGGGACTGCAATTTGGTGCAGCTACTAAGGAAAACAGTATGGAAATTCTTCACAAAATTAAACTTAAATCTACCATACCCCCAGCAATTCCACTTCTGAGTATATTTATCTGAAGAAAATACAAATAACAATTCAAAAGATATACATATTCTATGTTCATGGCAATAGCTAGGATATGGAAGCAACTTAGATGTCCATCAATAAATGAATAAAAAACCTGTGGTATATATAATATATGCCATATATGTACCATATATAAGAACCATTAATATATCATCCTATATAATAAAAGGGTTATATGCAAATTGACCCTAACAGCAGAACAACTGGGAATGACTGGTCACTATGATACACACTGACTACCAGGGGGAAGATACTTAATGCAGAGGCTGCCCCCTAGTAGTGCACTCCCACAGGGGGAGCTCTGCTTAGCCAGAAGCCATGCTGACAGCTGTCAGTACAGCGGTGGTGGTGGGAGACTCTCCTGCCTCCTCAGGAGTGCCAAGGATGTCTGACTGCAGCTTAGCCCTGCTCCTCGCTGGCAAATGGACATCCCCTGAGGGCTCCCAGGCTGCCAGAGGAATGTCTGACTGCCACCTTAGGCCCCATCCCCCAGGGAGCGGGCCTAAGCCAGCAGGTAGACATCCACCAAGGAGTCCCAGACTGTGAGAGGGCACAGGCCGAGCTGAGGGACTGCTCCCCCCCCCCAGTGCACAAATTTTTGTGCACCAGGCCTCTAGTGTATATATAATATACATACACCATTTATATATTTTACATATATCATATATAGGCCATGTATTTCTATATATAGGAATATAGGAATACTACACAACCATAAAAAAGAAAGAAATCTTGCCACTTGTGAAAAATGGATGAACCTAGAAAATATTATGCAAAATGAAATAAGTCAGACAAAGACAAATACTATATGGTTTCATTTACACATTAAATCTATAAACAACACACAAATGAACAAATAAAACAAACAAAAAAATAAACTAATAGAAACAGAGACCAAAGGGATGCTTGCTAAAGGAGAGGAGAGGACAGATACAAAACATAAAGGGAAATAAGAGTCAATAAACTATATATATAAAAGCCTACGTGACCGAATGACCAAATGACCAGTCAACTGGTCGCTATGACGTGCACTGACCACCAGGGGACAGACACTCAATGCAAAGGACCAGGCTCCCTCCTGTCTGATTCGGGCCTGCGGGGATCAGGCAGAAACCAGCTATCTAACATTCCCCAAGGGTCCTGGATTGCAAGAGGGCGCAGGCCAGGCAGAATCTATACACTGGGCCTCTAGTATTAGATAAGTTTGTACAGTGACAGATGGTTACTATACTTAGTGTAGTGGTCACACTGTAAGGTATAAAAATGTTAAGTCTCTATAGTGTATACTTGAAATTAATATAATTAATATAATATTATATAGCAACTATACTTAAATATAAAGGATTACATATTCACCCCTATTTTCATAGCAACATTGTTTACAATAGCTAAGAACAGGAAAGAGCCCTAGTGCCCAACAGTAGATGATTGGGTTAAAAAACTGTGGTACTTTTACACAGTGAAATACTATGCAGCTATTTAAGAAAAGGAGTTTCTCTTACCCTTTGAGACAGCATGGTAAGTGAAATAAGCCAGAGAAAGACAAGTATTGCATGATCTCACTTATATGTGGAATCTAATGAACAAAATAAACTGATCAACAAAAATGATCTGGAGACATTGAAGAATGCTGACGGATTTCAGAGGGAAGATGGGGGTGAGAAAAGATTAACCAATGAATTTATGTGCATATATGCATAGCCCATGGATAGACAACAGTGTGGGGAAGGCCTGGGGAGGGAATGGAAGTGGAGTGGAGGGGCTCAATGGGGGAAAAGGAGACATCTGTAATACTTTCAATATAACAATAAATTAAAATAACAACAAATAACTTTTGATTTAAGAAAAGAGTAACTTATAAAAGGACATTGTTTAAATCTAACATGATCAATGAACACTGGAAATTAAAAGTATAACACAATAAAGATATAGGGTAATTCAAGGTAGGGTTCTTTTCAAAACACAAAACTTTGGAAATTATTTCTTCAGTAGAACCTGTATCCAAATAAAGATCATGTCACAAAGGGAAAATAGAAAAATACTAAATAAAAAGTGAGTGATTTTATATTTGAGAAAGGGTATTATTCAACATATGCAGAGCTCATAAAAAATGAGAAATAGAAAACCATACTAGCCCTGCCTGGGTAGCTCAGTTGATTAGATCGTCTCCCCCAATATGCCAAGGATGCCAAGGTGGTGGGTTTGATTCCCAGTCAGGGCACATATAAGAATATACCAATAAATGCATAAAATAAGTGGAACAACAAATCTCAATCTCTCTCAAGTCAATGAAAAGATTTTTTTTAAAAAAGGAAGTAAACTATACTATACTAATATGGCAGGTATGAAACATAAGGGATACCAAGTATCAGACTCATCTATAATAATAAAAGTGTAATATGCTAATTAAAGTGGATAGCCGAATGACCTTCCAGACAACCTTCCAGATGAAGCTGGGGCTGTGAGGACCAAGCCCCTTGTACGAATTTTGTGTATTGAGCCTCCAGTATAATTATAAAAGAGTAAGCCATACATTATCTATTAATAAGAAATGTTAAGGCAACATGCATTATAGTCTTTCAATGCAAATGTAAAATCTTGAGAAACTCAGTAATGAAATTATGAAATTTATAATCCAGATATAAAATTTATTTTTAAATGTGGGGAGATCATGAAAATGACTCACATTATCAAGATTATACTGTATTATGCCTGATGAGCCTAGCATTGCATAACTAGAATATTGGAGGGTGTGCTGTTATAAAGTATAAATATAGCCCAAGTCTTATGCAAATCACATTAAATTTTTTTAAATATATGTTTTATTGATTTCAGAGATGAAGGGAGAGGGAGAGAGAGATAGAAACATCAATGATAAGAGAGAATCATTGAATGGCTACCTCTTGTATACCCCCTACTGAGGACTGAGTCCACAACTCGGGCATGTGCTCTTGACCAGAATCGAACCCAGGATTCTTCAGTCAGCAGGCCAATGCTCTGTCTACTGAGCCAAACCACCTAGGGCCAGGTTGCATTTTTAAACGGAATATTATTTGCATTTTCAATGACTAAGAAGTTAGGAGAATTGTTTATGTCCAGTCTGTTTAACTATTAGATTGTAAGTTTCTGGAGGAACAGTATGTTATTCTAGTGCATCCTCCTTCCCATTATCAGATTAATGAAAATTTCACTTGGCATAGTCTCAATAGAAGTTTCATGAATTGATAAAAATGAAGAGATCTGCACTAAAATGAATGAGAGGTAAGTGCTAAACTATGCAATTTAGTTTTATCAAATTATGAAGATTTTAATTAAAAATATACTTTTAGTTCAGCTAATTTTCATATTCTACATACAGGTAAATATAAATTAAAATTTTGAATATTTATATCAACAATAAATCTATAAAAATTAGCTACAATAAATTGGTATATTAAAATATAATTTCAAGTAAAAGTCATATAAAGGTTATGCATGGTCATATCTGGGGTAAGATCTACTGCAAATCTTGCAGGATGTTCAGTAATAAGAAATCTTCAGATCTGCCTGGTTAGGGACTTAGGAAAAATTCTGGAATTATCATAGAGAATGGACCTGAAATGAAGGGTCAGGTTGTTCAGGCATATAGATACAGAGGCACACAGGGAGATAGATATAGTATCTGAGAGAGATGAGAGAAGAAAGATGGGGATCGAGTATAAGAGTGTTTCTTTCACTTAAAATGATTCAACTAGGCAGGTTGGACACAAGAGCTAGTATCCACGCTATGGTTGAATCCAGGCAATGACTGCTTATTTTGAACCTGACCCAAGGCTAAAAACCAAAACTGAGGGGAACTCAAGTTTTTAAATAGGTTAAAAGTGGGGGAAATGGGGATAGCAACGACTGGACTATTGGTCTGCCATACCTTGTCTCTAAAGCACTACAATTCCTATTTTGTGGTCAGTAAATGAGACCTGGGCATGGATAGTGGGGACAGAAACTTTGGTTGGGACTGCAGCCCTGGTCTCAAAAAGGTTATTTAATTAAATGTCCCATTAGCCTAGATATGGGATTGGGAGATAGATTCATGAGTCTGACAAATCCTTCTGTCTTCTATGTCTTCATTTCCAATTTATTTGCCCCAAAACTATGGCACTATCTGAAGCAATATACATTTGAAATAACAAAAAATTAGTTTTATCTGTCCCAAACATCCACTTTATTCTACCTAAACATATGCATAATGCCATTTGATATTCATTTTCTATAAATGCCGGTAAACTTGAGTTATATTTTCAAACTGAATTTGGAAATGTCAAGATCAGGTCACAAGGAACAATCACTGAAACCGGATACAAAGAGAAAAAATACGGCATTTGCAATTGACTTCATCATCAGATAGGTAGCTTTAACTTACAGAAACTAGGAAGTGAAAGACTCACTGTCTGTAGTTTGGGGAAAGAACAGTGTTTATGTTTTGCAGTGTACCATAACCCCCAAAGACCTGAATTTTTCCTTAGGAACCTGGAATGTACTTTCACACGGGTCCTTTAGCTCTGCTAAAATTTCACATGTTAGAAAACATTTCATTAGTGGACTGAGAAATAGGAACTCAAGCAATAAGACACAAACAAAATTTAATGGAAATTGAGGCTTAATGAAGCATAGCCCAAATAAAGACAGTATAAAACAGCATCTAAATAAAAGTTAATCAACAAAAAGATTGTTTTCCTAAGAATGAAAGAAGTAAAGCCAAGTTAAATTTTCTATATTCGGTAAATTTAGAGCCATATGGCTATTTCAACCCATCTAAAGGGATTTCACTGAAGGGACACAGTACATCAGATACTCTCATTAAGGCAGTAGCTAGATTAGATATTAAGAGCAACAGATTTAGGAAACTTGTTAAGTCTACTTTAGATAGGAATCGCCACACATACAGCATTAGGAAATGCAGGTAAATCTATATGCTTACTTTTAACAGTGTATCAACCAAATCTGCACTGTCTTTTTTTGACAAAAGGCAAAACTATATGAGAAAGACTAATTAAACCTGATAACACACTTTTTAACATATACTGTCTAAAATGTAAGGAAATAATTTTGTCATCTTTTAAAAAATTATTGCTTTAATCTATAAATGCACACACATATTGTTTTCTAAGGTACTTCAATAAGCACTGACAGATACTTTTTCCTCCGGGTATATTAAATATTGGAAAATTAGGTAGAAATATTCCTTAAAGATATAACTATAATGGTGTCATTTGGTAAAAAAAAATATGAGAATAGCTCAATCATATTTACATTTTAATTATTTATATAACAGGTGTATATTAAATATGAATTAACTAATTGATATTCTAATTACTATGAATATTAAATAAATAAAGCACAATATAAGTTTCTAAAAGCTCCCTAACCTATACTAGTGATATCTTCAACATTACTTAGCAAGAGTTGCCTAGAGATCTGGGTTCCTTTCTCACCAGATAAAACAGATCCTCCCATAACTCTTGGGTGTTCCTGAGAAGTCTGTCTCCAAATGGGAGAATCCACAATGAGAAATAGCAGTGATCTTGGTCCTAAATTGACACAATTTTAACTGGATTCTCATTCTTTTCCCACAAAATCAACACAACTGGTGGTTTATACAATATTGCACTGCAACACTGCCAATTAACCGAAGGACTTGTATGCATGCATATAAGCATAACCAATGAATACAAAATACTGGGGGGTAGTGGAGGCCGGGGGAATGTCAAGTGGGGAAAAAAAGAAGACATATGTAATACTCTTTGTAATACTTTAAGCAATAAAACAAAATTTAAAAAAAGAAAAAAATAGGAGCTCTATCCTTCGTTCTTATTGGGGAAAATGAGGAAAGAACAAGAGAGAACTGGGGCTAGAAATAAAGTTTGCCGTGTTTAAGCTTTTTCCCAACAATAAGTAATGACCACAATGCTGAATTTCATAATCTCAATGTCATGTATTATGAAGAGTAGCATTCCTACCCATGGGAAGCACTCAACTGCATTACAGAAGCTGAATAGGAAAAGACCACGTGTAATACACAGAATAATGACCCTCGTAGATGTGCATACACTCACATCTGGAATCTGTAAATATGTTATCTTACGAAGCCAAATGGACTTTGAAAATGTGATTAGGGTTTATAGACTTTGAGATGCTGAAGATACGCTGCTAAATCTAATCATGTGAGTCCTTAAAAGCTGAAGAATTTTTCTCACTGCAGTCACAGAAATGAGACAATGGAAGAAGGGTCAAGTGATGTGATGTGAGGAGGACTTGCTTGACCATTGCTGGATTTCAAGATGGAAGTAAGGGCCATGAGCTAAGGAACGTGGGCAGCTTCTTGAAGTTGGAAAAGGCAAGGAAACATTCTCCCTTGGAGCCTCCAGAAAAAAAAGTGAAGCCCTAGGAACACCTTGATTTTAGCCCACTGAAACTTGTGTCTGAATTTCGACCCACAGAACTGAAAGATAATAAATACAGGTGTGCTGTTTAAGCCACCGTGTTTGTGGTAATGTGTTATGGTAGAAATAAAAATCATCACACTGTGCAAAATGCTAGGAGCAGGTGAATCATTTAGAATATACATTTGGAATAAAAGACATGCAAATAAGAGTTATGAATAAGACTTCATCTTCCTTTAAAAGATAAGTCAGAAGTTATATGGTCACTTTCCCAAATATTCCTATCTCCTGGTAGAAATTATGTTAAATTAAGATAAGGATGAGAACTAGGGTAAAAAACAATGAATTATACTCAGTGTGGCTGCATGTTTGTCATTCTATGCATATCTAACATTCACCAGTGAGATGCTTAAGGTTAGAAATAGAAACAGAAAGACTGTAACAAAGGTTTGGGATATGAAGCTAAGTAATACATGGTTTTAGAGTGACACATTTAGAAATAATAAAGGTATTAGCCAACAAGACTTATTAAGATAATGAATATGGCCAAAGCTGAGGGAGAAGATGACAGACAGGAAACAGACTTGTCTAGAATGCTCCCATTTGGCCATTAGTAGAAAAATCTGTTTTGTTTTGTTTTTTAATTGCAACTGAAAGTCTTGGGTGGTTTTCCTTAGAGAAGGAATAATAAGTGATTATAATTTAAATGTATTTGTCATTTAACATTTTAAAAACAAATGTACTAGTATTCTAGCAATAGAAACAATACAATTAAGCACCGCTGGATGAGATGCAACTGTTTTATAATGAGAAATTAGGAACTAAATACAGATATTACCTGTGCAATTGTAGGCAAATGAGCAGTGTATGTGTATTTACTTGTTCTATACAATTAAGCCTCTTTTGTTGAATTATTTACATTCATCAATAAGGCATCATTTGAAGCTAATCAGATGCAAAGCCTTTCTTATTTTTTAAAAAGGTTTTGTGATATATACTGACGCAGTAGTTATTAAATGCAGAGCTTTTAACATAGCTATTGTATAAATAAATCAGCTACTCCATGTTTCACTCAAGTGAGGAATAACTTTTATCAAAATAGCCTTATCACAATTAATTCACATTTGGCAGAGAACAGTGTTCTATTTATAGCTCATGAGAGCACATTTATATAGCAGACAATTTTGATATGCTTCCATTCAATAATGGATGAATTAAAATACTCAGTAAGTAATTTCAAATTGCTAAAGGCATCCAGATCAGCAGATATGTGTACCGAAATTAGAATTTAATTAGAACACTGAGGTGAACATTCAAAAGTGTATTTGAAGGTATCCTGTTTCTGATGTAATGGTTTTGAATTCTTTCAATTCTTCATTGTAAGATGCTTGTTGCCTACAAGGAATTTACAACCTAATGATGGAGACATGACTACCTCATATTTATTTATAAACAATGAAAATACCGATGAACCCATAAAAAAGACTGAAAGTATGAGAAACACATTTATAAACAACTATAGCTGTAAACCATCCTAATATATAAAAAACCCAGGGTCCATAACAATCAACTAAAGGCTCGACCAAACACCGGAAGTCAGTCCTGTGATCAGTGCTGGGTTCCCATGAGGACCCAGCACTGACTGTGGCTGGTGGGGGTGCAGCAACCCAGCAGCGACTGCTGAGGGGGCTGCAGATCGGCCTGGAGAGAGGCAGGGTCTGATCTGCAGCCTCCATGGCAGCTGTTGATCAGCCATTGCCTTTCTCTTTCTCTCTGGGCTTCACCAGCAGCCACACCTCTGTTTCTCTCCCACCTCATCAGGGGCTGCTGATCAGCTCTGCTTCTCGGATCAGGCCCGGAGATAGGCCCAGAGACACTAACTGGCATATAAACCGACCAATTAGAACCAAATCTGGGTGAACTGTGAGGAGCCCAATGGCTGCCTAGGAGGTGGAGCTTTTGACGCTGACTAGCATAGAAACTGACCAATCAGAAACAAATTGGCTGGCAGAAGAGGGCAGTTGGGGGCAAGATCAGGCCTGCAGGGAAGGGAAGTTGGGATGTAGATCAGGATGGCAGGGGAGGGCAGTTGGGGATGAGGGACAAGATCAGGCTGGCAAGGGAGGGCAGTTGGGGACAACAAGGCTGGCAGGGGAGGACAGGTGGGGGCAAGATCAGACCAGCAGGGGAACGCAGATAGGGGCGATTAGGCAGGCAGGCAGAGGCAGTTAGGGGCCATCAGGCAGAAAGGCATGTGAGTGGTTAGGAGCCAGCGGTCCCAGATTGTGAGATGGATGTCCAACTTCTGGTTTAGGCCTAATCCCCCAACAGGTCCCCAATTGGAGAGGGTACAGTCTGGGCTGAGGAAACCCACTCCATGCATAAATTTCATCCACTGGGCCATTAGTCTATATATATAAAAGCTAAGTGACCGGAATGACCAGAACAATGGGAACGACTAGTCACTATGACGTGCACTGCAACCAGCCAAACTCGCATGGCCCCTCCCCGTGGCCGACCTGGTCCCTCATTGGCCCCCCATCCCCATCAGGGGTGAGAGCAGCCAGCCAACCTCCCATGCCCCCCCTCCCCCACCAGCCTGGTTCCAATCAGGGGTGGAGCTGGCCAACCAACTTCCTGTGTCCTCTTCCTACGGGCAGCCTGGCCCTGATCAGCCCCAATCAGGGGCAGGCCAGCTGGACCCCACCCATACATGAACTCATGCACCAGGCATCCAGTATATACATATAAATGTGTGCATTTAAAAAAATTCTATTTTAAGGAAAGATGCAAAGTAAAGAAACTACTATTACTATGGAAATATAGGTAGGTTGTAGAGTAAGAAAAGAAAAATGTTAGGAAAGAAAGAGTAAAGAAGAACAATGTCTTACTTATTTTGCATTATGAAATTCATAATCATACTAGATACATTATTCAATGTATGTATTAGCTATTTTCAATTTTTTTCAAATTATTTTAAGATTTCTTTTTAAAATATTTACTTTTTTTAAATATGTGCATCATGTATTCACTCCAATTTCCAACAATTTTTATTGAGTATCTATGTAATATGCTGGAACTATTCTACACATCTGGGATGCACTAACAAACAGTAGAAGTCTCCTACTCTACTGAAGTTTGGATAGCCAGAAAAACAATTAAACAGGAGTGAATCCACCATATAGCATCAAATTCACTAAGTGCTACGGCAAGAGTTAAATGAGGTGATTTTTGAATTACTTTAACTTTGGGGGGGGATGAGGGAAGGTTTCTCTAAATGAAGTGATAATTAATATGAGGACTGAATGCCAGTGATGTTGAGGAGAATAACATTCCCCAGTCTAATGTCCTAGTGTGTGCTGTATAGATCTTTAAAGAATTAACATTTGTATGAGAAAACCAAAGGTCTAGTGAAATAATCTATTTCTGTTGCACAGTTTGAAGCCTATTCTAGGAGGTACCTATATATACACAATTTCATGTGCTATTTTAGTTATGAGATTTTAGTAACAGATATCAGAATAAAACATTTAATCATAGGACCTTTAAATAATAGAAGATAGACCTAGCCAGTTTGACTCAGTGGATAGAGCATTGACCTATGAACCAGGAGGTCACAGTTCAATTCTTTGTCAGGGCACATGTCTGGGTTGTGGGCTTGATCCCCAGTTGGGAGTGTGCAGGGGGCAGCTGATCAATGATTCTCTGTCATCATTGATGCTTCTTTCTCTCTCTCCCTCTCCCTTCCTCTCTGAAATCAGTAAAAATATATTTTTCAAAAGACACTATAAAAATAAATAAATAATAGGATATAAAGCCCCTATAAAAACAATTATAATGATAAAGGAGAATTAGAAATTAAAATAAAACATACATATTTTTAACAAATTACTCATAAAGGAAATAAGATGAATATAGTACTTGAATATTGGATCAAAATAAAATAAAGACCAAAACTGTAATTTTATAAAATCACTAAATGGTGGGTTAATGAAAAACTAATAACATTTTTGTTAAGTATAGACTTTTCAAAATTCTTTCTTTTTTTGTTTTGTTTCATTTTGTTAGTATGCTAGAGTTACCCAAGCAAACATTATATGTGGTAACAACTTCATTCACCTTGTCTTGCCTTCTGTTGTTCCTACTTGGGTATGTACCAGTAAGGTCTATGTTTTGATGTATGGATTGGGCTATACAACTCCATAATGTGTTTCTCTATTAAGCTTTGCAACACAGATGCAGACCTAGAAAGGATTTGTCTCCTATGTATACCAGCACATCCTTGTGAATAAACTGGGAATCCCTTGGGAATGTTAACGGTGAAAGAAAAATATGTATAATTTCAAAAACAGCCAAGAATAATGGGTCAAGCACGATAAGAAAAAGAAGACACCAGGTAGATAAAAGGGCTTGCACAACATTCAATATCAGGTGTGTAAGCCATACTCGGCATAACAGGTCTAGCCAAAGGGTAATTGGTGTGGAAACCCAGCCCATATCTCATTGAGATCTGTCTACCCAGAAAAGCAGTTCCTTTTTCTAATTTACACAAACCCATCTTTTCTGCCACCCCTCCCCAGCCTCACTGAGCTATAATTGAAGTGTATTATTGTGTAAGCTTAAAGTATATATATGTTGACTCGATATAGTTTACACCTCCATCACCTCACATAACTGATATTTTGTGTATATGGTGGGAACATTTCTAAGCATATAATACAGTATTATTAACTATAATCGCATGCTGTGCATTAGATCCCAGAACTTACTCATTTCATAAGTGGAAATTTGTAGCTTCTGACCAGCATCTCCCAATTTCCTCCAACCCTCATCCCATGGCAACCACCATTCTATTCTGTTTCTATGAGTTCATTTATTTAGATTCCAAATAAAGTGATAGCATACAAATTTGTCTTTCTCTCTCTGACTTATTGTACTTAGCATAATGCTCATGAGACCCATCCATGCCAAGTGAAATGGCAGGATTTCCTTCTTCCTCATGGTTAAATACTACTACATTATATATAAAATCATATATATTTCATATCATATTTATCCATTCATTCAGAAATGGAATTTTAGGTTCCATATCTTGGCTATTATGGATAATGCTTCAATGAACATGGGGGTCGGCTATCTTTCTCTTTAATTTATGATTGACTGTCTCGAGATATTTTTTTAAATAATTCTTTACTGTTGAAAGTATTATGTATGTCTGCTTTTTTCCCTCCTTGACCCCCTTCAGCCTTCTCCCACCCCCGGGCATCAGCCCCTCACCCAGGCTGGCCAAGCACGCCAGCAGGTGGACATCCCATAGGCCCCTAGTGTAATAGCTAACACTGGTAAGCATTAAGTATATAGTCAAATTCAGAATACTGTAATACCATAATAGAGTTGTGTAACTACTTAACTCCAGTATAAAGGTTAAAGGCAAAATTATTAAAAATATCTATAGTTACAATAATTTGTTAATGAATACATGATATAAAAGAGGCAAATTTAGACATTGAAATCTAAAATATCCTGCTGTAGTTATGAGATATTTTATGTAATCTTCACTATAACCACAAAACAACAGTAATTCAAAAGATAAAGAGAAGGGAATCAACACATACTACTACAGAAAATCACCAATTCACAAAAGCAGTGAGAGAGAAAGAAAGGGACAAGTGAACTACAAAGCAGCCTGCAAAAAACTAATAAGATTGTATTAGTAAGTCATTGCCTATCAATAATTACTGTAAATGTACATGAAATAAATTCCCTAATCAAAAGGCATTGAGTAGTTGGACAAATAAAAAACAAGGCCCTGAAAGAGATTAACTTCTGTCTTAAGGATACACATAGGCTCAAAGTAAAAGGATGGGGACAGATATTCCTTGTATATGGAAACCAAAACCAAACAGAATATCAAACAGAATATACTTTATACAGTATATCAAACAGAATATACTTTATGCCAAAAATGTTAAAATCTCTAGATTTGGGAAATTCTCAGCCATTATTTCTCTTTTTAAAATATATTTTATTGATTTTTTTACAGAGAGGAAGAGAGAGAGAGAGGGAGAGAGAGAGTTAGAAACATCGATGAGAAAGAATTATCGATCAGCTGCCTCCTGCACACCCCTACTGGGATGCACCCACAACCAAGGTACATGCCCTTGACCAGAATCAAACCTGGGACCTTTCAGTCCACAGGCCAACGCTCTATCCACTGAGCCAAACCGGTCAGGGCCATTATTTCTTTACATAAGCTTTCTCCCCTCTTCTTCCTCTTTTCTTCAGAAACTCCAATAATTAGCCAATTGTTTCTTTTGGTGGCATGCCATAGATTACTAGGCTTTCTTCACTCCTTTTCTCCTTGTTCTTCTCTGGCTGTATAATTTTAAAGTTCCTGTATAACTCACAGATTATTTCTTCTGTTTGATCCATTCTGCTACTGATCTCATTATTGTGTTTCTCATTTCATCCCATTAATGTCCTCCAATAATGTTATCTGTTGCTTTCCAGCCTCTTTTACCCTCCCTTCTCCCCTACATCAAGCAGTTCTTGATTTAAAACTGAGGTTGGGGGGAGAGAGAGAAATGAGTGTCTTTGGCAGTGTCCTGCACATCTGGGGAAGCCAGGCACTCACTCACATGCTCTCACTTTCTCCAGAAGAGGAAGAAGAGGGCAGAAAGTTTATATAAGAAATAATGGCTGAGGAATTCCCAAGTCTAGATATTTGAATATCCAAGTTCATGAAGCTCATAAATCACCAAACTCAACATACGATTACAGTAGAAACCGTATGCTGAGAAGGTCTTTCCTGGCTAAACTGTGCCACCCTGGGGGACGAGTGAGGAGGGTAAAATCAAATTGTTCCTGTTAAACTTCCTAATGTGTCCAAACACATATTTTGTTGCTCTATTGGTATGCTGAAATGTCTCCTCTAGATACCTGGACTTCCACAAATATCCTCTCTTCCATAGGTGATTGTCTAAAATAGTGTTTTCTAGGGACTCCTGGACCATGGCTGAAAGAAGCTGGAACCAGTTTATGGGCCACTATTGTATGGTCCAAAGCCAGGATAAAGGTCTTTCTGTCTATTACTTAACACATGGGGGGGGGCAATATTCCCTCCAGTTCCATTGGTATATGTTGCTGAATCCCACAGTTCCCACATAAATATTTGTGACTGCAGATGGATGCCAAACTGTTATTGTTGAACGCAGGACATGAACAAGGGACATTTGTTCAACCATGCTGTTGATTTCACTCCATCCCTTGTTCTTCTTAATGACTTTAAGACCATAAGCTGTAGCAAAGCATTAGTCTGGATAGATTAGATTTTATCCTTCCAACGTCATGCTGGGGCTTTCTTTAGCATTCTGTTCCTAAACCACTACATGTTGGATTAGTTTATCTGGAGAGAAGTCTAACAGCAAGCAGAAAATGGTTTTATTGGAACCCAGCTCAGTCTTTTCATAGTCTTCAGCAGAGGACTAGGGCAGTTGCAAATGGCTTGCATCATAGTAATCAATGTGTTTCTGTGAGTACATGCACCAACAGCATGCATTTCATCTTCTTTTCTATTCTCTTTTTCTTCATGAACAACAAATACCTGTGCACACCTAATTCATTCAATACACTTATGAATATTTTTTATGGAATCATTTGATCTAGCGAGATAGAATGCTCACAGACCAATTCATAAAAAGAAGAGTAAATATATGGAGGAAAGATGGTTAAGAGAGGCAATTTATCTTATTTTATTATATGAATACTGACATCAAAACTCTATGGAATAATTATTTAAAGTTAGAGAGTGGAAACTGAATGTGTATAAAAATCTAAGCAAAAATCAAAGACACAGTACATATGTGAGCTACATGAGAAAGGCAATAAGGATTATAAGAATAGTAAAATGTTCAGAACAGAATATATATATATATATATATATATATATATATATATATATATATATATATGGCTAATATGTAAATTGTTCCCTTGTGAGTTCAACCAGGAGACCAGGAGTTCGATCACTCACTATGATGTGTGCTGACCACCAGGAGGGCTGCGCAGAATGAAGGGAGGCCCAGGTGGCAGCCGGAAGGCCATGATTGGCCCTGATCTCCTGCCAGCATAGGGACACTACCTGTGCACAAACTTCATGCACTGGGACTCTAGTAATGAATATTAAGACAGGTAGAATATTAATGACACTGGCATCTGCAAAATAACAGGTCCAATTACTATATATGTTCTAGCCCCTCATTATTCACATTATTCAAAGTGTGGTTAATAGATCAACATTGTCACCATCACCTTGGAGCTTGTTGAAAATGTAGAATTTCAGCCCTAATTCCAGACTTACAGAATTGAAATTTGAAACTCAATAAGATCCCCAAGGGATGCATATGTACATTAAATTTTGAGAACAGCTTTGGAAATTCTGAATGGTCATAATAGATACTCTCTTTTGTACAATTTTAAGAGCTGCTTCTTTATCTCCCATCCTCCAATGTATCTCTTGAGCATTTTTTTTTTACCTCACCTCTTGAACAAATTAAAGAATTAAATCTCCAAAATATCGGAGAACATCTGGCCACATATTCATTACTAGAGAATTTTATCCCACCCCTTGATATATCAATTGTTCAAGAAAATACAATACCTGACATAATAAAATTGGAATCCCATATTTTTACAGCATTTGAAAAATCTCAAAGTACCAGCTTGCACATTCATTTCTTTATCCCAACAATGTCCAAGGAGTACAGAGAGGTTATTGTTTTCTCTTTTATGTATTTTTAGATGAGGAAATAGAATCATGCTGAATGACTCTAGTGTCAGTTGACAAGAACAGCCATAAGAAACACAGGAATAAATCACAAGGGTTAATTTTCAAAAGGCTTTAGTGTAGAAAGTAGATTCGTTGATATGTTTATTTGTTCACTGGTTTATTGTATGTTTGTTTTTCTCCATAGAAAGTAAGATACAAAAAGAGAGACATGTTTCTCTTTTATCCTCAGCTAGAACAGTGCCTGTTATAAGGGAAGTGATCAATAATGATTTTTAAATGAATGGATTAATGTAACCTTCTTTGCTATAACCCTTAACAATAGTAAATGCCTATATTCAGTGTCATAAGAACAAATATGATTTATTTATACCTTAATATCCGTTATAGCTTTATAGTTGTAGTATAATTAGGGAAGCTTTTTCCCCTCCTATAAGTTTAACTTCTTTATGTGTGATACTGTGCATACCACTATAACTGCAAAGAAACATATCTGCCTGGAAAATAGCGCTTAGAATTTATGACTTCAACCTTAAAGTGGTAGCACATGAAACTCACTGACATGATATTTTTCACAGTGGATACCTGCATATCAGACTTTCTAAGATAGATTGTGAAATTAATCCATGTGGAAGAACATGCATACTTCCTTAAGTTCACTGAAGCCTTTACCCATCATAATTCAGTTCAGTAACTCTCCACTGAGTTCAAGAGGCTTTCTATCATTTTTTGAATGAAATTTCATACCCTAAACATATAAGCTTCCAAAATGTGTCAGTGGAGAACAAGAGGATTTCAATTACTTGGCGGAAGTACCTCGAAATTGGCACTGCATTTAGGAATATAGTGTTTTATCCCACTGGCATCTCCTAAATTATTCCATTTTCTTTTTTGATATATGATAGAAAACAAGATATGAGAAAAGATGTTCACTGGAGTTGACTAGGAGAACTGAACATTTTAAGTTTGGTATTATATGAACACTAGTTTCCTGAGGATACCAAATGTGTCTTTGTAATGTAAACACAAACACTTAGTATTGTTTGCTGAAGACATGGTGTCTCCTATACTTTAAGATATAGCCAATAACCAGAATTAATGGTTTAAAAAGTGAGTATTTGCAATACATTACCAAGAATGGCCATGTATCAAGGAAGGTTACATATTTCCAGGAATGTAGAAATTTGATAAGTAATGTTTATTCTATATTCTTGAGTGAAGCAAGCATGTTTCAAAATGCTATACATCCTTTTGAGTTGTTTTTTGTGTGTTTTTTTTTTTTTTTATAAATGCAATTGTCACATTAAAAATGCTAATTTCATGCAGACTTTGTGCCAGGCACATTCTACATTCTTTAGGAAATTTAAGTGTAAGTAATTAAATATCCCCATAATAACCCTATGACTGGTAAATACCAGTATCAAACCCATATATGTAATAAGGCACAGAGATGTTACAAAATGTGTCCAAGGTCACACAGCTAATAAGCTCTGGTGGTTGAGGTTATGCTGGGGCTTAAACAGTTTGACTCCAGAACCTTGGTTTTCCATTATTCTGTGATACTCCTCTGCTAATCACAAAAGTGTAACCTGACATAGTTAACTATGTTGAAAAAAAATGCCTTAAAGGTTAAATTCCACACTTAACAGTAATTAATAATTAGTGGAAGGAACATTTTTGTTCTAAGTGTTATTTATGTTTATTTCTTACTAGAGGCCTGCTGTACAAAAATTTGTGCACTTGGGGGGGTGGGGGTCCCTTATCCTGGCCTGTGCCCTCTCGCAGTCCAGGACCTCTCAGGGGATTATCCACCTACCAGTTTAGGCACACTCCCCAGGGGGTCAGGCCTAAGCTGGCAGGCAGATATCCCTCTGGCAGCCTGGGAGCCCTCAGGGGAGCGGGCCTAAGCCACAGTTGAACATCATTAGCACTATGGAGGAGGCAGGAAAGGCTCCTGCCACCGCCATTGCATTTACAGCCATCAGCCCAGCTTCTGGCTGAGTGGAGCTCCCCCTGTGGGAGCACAATGATCACCAAGGGGCAGCTCCTGCATTGAGTGTCTGCCCTCTGGTGGTCAGTGCACATCATAGCGACCAGTTGTTCCCTATTTGCATATTACCCCTTTATTATATAGGATTTTTCATAGTCAGCTTGTATTACTAGTATAATAGTGAAAATTGTAATTGTTTTAAATACAGAAAATGAATGTTAGAAAAATTATTGGTTAAATTTAGTGAGGCAAAAGTATATACATATGAAGCTGTTTTTCCCTTCCTCCTCCTCTTGGTAATACCTGTGTCTTAGGAACCCATGGCTTGCCTTTCTTTTTTATTTTATCCTCATCTGAGCATATCTTTTTATTGATGAGAGAGAGAGAGAGATAGAGAGAGAGAGAGAGACAGAGAGAGAGAGAGAGACAGAGACATCTATTGGAGAAACATTGACTGATTGCCTCCTGTATGCGCCCCGACCGGGGATCGAACCAGCAACCCAAGTATGTGCCCTGACCTGGAATTGAACCTGCAACCTTTTGGTGTAAGGGACGACGCTTCCACCAACTCAGCCACCCAGTCAGGGTTCCCATGGCTTTCCCAGGTCAATCTGCCTGCCAATATTAGAGGACAGGATATGATATAATAATTCATAAATGTTATCTCTTCTGATGTGGAAAACCACCCCAAGAGTTACTGACCTAAAAACATTCCTTTTATTTTGCTCACAGTTTTATGAGTCAATAATTCCGGAAGGGCTTGCCTGGGTCATTAATATCTGACCTGCACTGTCAGCTGGAGCAGCTGCTAGTGGGGATTCACTTCAGATGGCCTCATCTCCATGCCCTGCCTCATCTTCCAGGACCTTACCAAGTAGGTGGGGGCTTTTCACATCCTTTTTTAAATATATATATATACAGATTTTATAGAGGAAGTGAGAGGGAGAGAGAGATAGACACATGCATGATAAGAGAGAATCATTGATTGATTGACTGCCTCCTGCATGTACCTGAACTGGGAATTGAACCATGACCTCCTGGTTCACAGGCCAATGTTCAATCACTGAGCCACGCTGGCTGGGCCAGTTGCACTTCTTAAATGGTGGCTGACTTCTAGGAAGCAGGAAGCAGGAGCTACCAGGCCAGTGAACTGCTATGCCGGGAAAGCACTGCTTCCTTTTCCACATGAAGAGTGGGGTGGGGATTGGAAGGGCCTCTCCTTACAAATGTCACATCTCCCCAAAGGCCCCCAGGTGTCTGTCGAGGTTCTTCTTGGAAGCAGGCTGTGCAGGGCCTACAGGGCCTTGTGTAGAATCTCCAGACTGACACCTTTATTTTGGCTAATCAGGCAACCATTATTGACTTTGCGCTTAGAAAGTCTTCAGTGCTTGTATTTCAAATGTAGGTCTTTGCCAAAATTCGTGGAACGCCCTCTCCGTTAGAGGGAATGCATGGATTGCTAGTAGTTTTTCTGGACTATGTGAATAATTTTTAAAAGAAGTTAAGTGCTTAATTTATCACACTGATGCAATTAATGCAAAAAACTTTGGCATATGCATTCCATTTGTCAATACATTTTCTAAACTAAGTTGCAAAGGTTATCACTAATTGACAAATGACTCATTTTGTCTAGTCACTGAAGATATACTGACATTAGCCAAATGAAGCGTACACACACATACATATATATGTTATTAGCTGATTCCTGAATATTTTAGTTTGGCATATGTCATCAAATATCTAATAACTCACCATCAAAAAATTTGAAAGTTAATCATGGATAAAATAGATTGAGTCACTAAGTATAATTTGTTTTGAGGACATTTGCTTTTGCAACAAAGAAAATATAACTAAATATAACTAAAAGAACACACATATTTTTCAAGATTAAACATCATATTTCTATTTAGTCATAAAATAGTACTATGGAAAAATACTTAATAGCAAACTATTTTGTTAATAACATAAGCTATGATGTTGTGTTAAAAGATCAAGTAGTAAGATAAGATTTCATTAGAGGAAAGTAGGAAAGAAGGAAGACACTATATATCAAACTCTTAATAGGTATTGCATCAAAATGAGATTGTAACTTGTATTTTTTAAAAGTTTGCTTCTCTGTGTTTACTATTATACATAAAATATGGGTTACTTTTATTATAAACATCCCATACACCCTCTGAAAAAATAAGCAGTTCTGAAAACATTGACATTTTAATTATACATATTATTTTGCTTGAAATTATATGCAACAAAACAAAATTGGTGACACAAATATTAAGTGACATAACATGATGAATTTTATGTTTTCTCTTTGGACATTTTTTTTTTCTTTTTAATGACAATAGGAAAAGAAGGATATAAGAAGAAGATGAGTAGATTAGGTTGAGTTGACATGTTCCTTTGCATATAAGTGATGCTGCAGATCCAGATTCTATTTTTATATTTAACTAGTTGCCCAGTGCATGCATACATGCACACTGAAAATAAATTAATTAAAAGGTGGCTGGTGGGGCAGGATTGGACGAGACAGACAGACATGCCCTGGAGCTAACCTCTGGTCCCTTCCCAGCCAACGGCACCTGAGGCAGAACCGTGGATTGAAGGGTACCTGCAGAGTGAACAGGGTCCCTCCAGCAGGTGGGGTCCCTCATCGTGGCCTTGAGGATCAAGCTGAAATTGGCTCTCTGACATCCCCTGAGAACCGCCATGCCAAGTCATAGCAGTTCGGCAGCTCCTACATTGAGCATTTTCTTCTGGTGGTCAGTGCACATCATTCCTACTGGCCAGTTGGATGGTCGCTTAGCCTTTTATATATATACTAGGGGCCCGGTGCACAAAAATTTGTGCATGGGGGGGGTCAGCCCGGCCTGTGCCCTCTCCCAGTCTGGGACCCCTCTAGGGATGTCCACCTGCTGGTGTGCCTGGCCAGCCTGGGTGAGGAGCCAATGTCTGTTTGCAGGCTGGCCAAGCTCCCCAGTGGAGACCCTCACCCCAGGGGGTGTAGCAAGCCTGGGTGAGGGGCTGAGGGCAGTTTTCAGGGCGGCCACAGCTCCCATTGACCCTACGGGCCACCGGGGGGATCCGGCCGCCTCGTCCCTGCACCCCAGAAGGCACCCTCCCAGGAAGCCGAGGCTGGGGTGAACAGCCTCCTGGGCAGGGGCTGCGGGGTCCAGCTGCCTGGTCCCCACCTCCCCCTGCCCAGGCTCCCACCTGGGAAGGCATCTGCAGGCATCCACAGGCCCAAGGCGCCGGATGCCTTCCCAGGTGGGAGGCTCCCAAGATGGCGGAGGCCGCAGCCCCAGAGAAGCCGCACACCGGGGCTGCGGCCTCTGCCATCTTGGCTGGGCTAATTTGCACACAGCATCTCTGATTGGCTGGTGGGTGTGGCTTACCCCGTCCTGGAGAAACAGTTAATTTTAATATTTTGCTTTTATTAGTTAAGATAGATGATGTACCATACATAGGCACACATGCATACCTATAGTCATGTTTCAGTTAACTTTTCAGTAAATGCTCTAGTTTATTACCCCCCCCCCAAAAGCAAAAAGTGGGACCAACAGTACTAAATGGAGTTTCAAGGTCAGAAAGAAGTGAGATAGAAATGAAGCAATTGAATTTGGACAAGAAGAGGTCATTGAACATTTGTTAGTGATCAAGAGAGACTAGGAGGGCAAAGAAAGATTGACTTCTGCCAAGTGTTGGCTTGAAGCCAAACTAGAGGGAAGTATGAGGTGAGTCAGATAAAGCCTATCGGACAAATAATAAAACTACTTTAAGAACTTAAAGAAATGAGACTGTCATTAGAGTAGAGAGTTGGGATGAATGAGCTATAGTGGGAAGCTATGAGTGCCTGAAACTAGATGTGAGGAAAATAACAGGGCAAAAGTGGAAGTGTTCATAGAGGAAGAGAGCAAAATATGAGTCTGGGGGGGTAGGGAGTGGGGAGGAGTGGAATTACTCTATATATGTTATTTTCACGACTTACTTTTTAAAGCAAAAAAAAATATTTTTAAGGATGTTTCTATAACAGTGTACAGAGATTTGTCTCATTCTTTTAAGTACTGATGCATAAAATTCTGTAGAATAAATGACCACTTATTCTTTAAACATTCATCTAGATCAGCGGTCACGAACCTTTCGGACCTCATGGACCACCAGTGGTCCGCAGACCACCAATTGGCTACCACTAATCTAGAATATTGACAATTTTACTTATTTAGAAAACAATGCTGAAATGGCTAACTTTGTTCATTCATCTCCCATCCTCTGTGTATTTTGTCTTTGGGATTTAGAAGTGAAACAAGTGGGCCAAAGGTTATATGCATTTTCAATTATCAAAATGTCAAATGATCCTCTGATAAGGTTGTGAAATTTTACTCTCTTAAAATATTTTGCAACATTTTTGATGTTGAATATTACTTTGTTTATTAAAAGACACTACATACTAAGGGCTGAAACTGGTAATACACAAAGAGAAGGGGGGAAACGTCTGCCCTCAAATATTATAGATTATAGGGGTGTGAAGAAACAGAATAAACAAATAACAATTTAAATATATAATGGAAGGCAGGATGTAGCATAATAATGCAAGGAAAGACAACATGAGATGTGGGGACACAAGATACTATCTTAGGCAGGGAGAGTCAGTATAGAAGTGCTAGGTATTATTATTTTTGTTGTTTTCACTCTAGTTAATTCTGCAGGATCTACTAGGTAAGTGCCATCTGACAAAGGAATCTTTTGAAGATGGAGACTATTATGAGTATGTAGAGATGAGGGGCAAAAGGTAAGCATACCACAGAGCTGATTACATAAAACATCAGCTTTCTCTCTGTTCTGGTCTTCTGAATTTTACAGCCTGACCTGTGTCTGCTGTTGGAAGAGATGGCAGCTCAGCAGCTCCTGCATTGAGCTTTTGCTCCCTGGTGATCAGTGCACATCATACGTACTAGCCAGTCGGATGGTCAAAGGCTGTTCAAAGGCTGTTAAATTGTGTCATTTACTTATATCTTCAGAAAAAAATCACTTCTACTGTTGTGTAAACAACCTGCTTCCCTATTTATAATGGTCTGGCCCTCTAGCAACTTCAGCACAAAAATATTGCTAATTTGCCTACAAACTTCAGGTGGTCATAATAATCTGGCCACTCAGTATGTATATATGTGTGTGTAAGAGAAGATATACATCTAATCTAATAAAACAGTAATATGCAAATTAACCCTCACTCCATTACACCTAAGCCATGCCCACCAGCCAAGCCGTGCCCACTAGCCAATCAGAGAGACAATATGCAAATTCACCCAGCCAAGAGGGTGGCCGGCAGCCACAGAGCTATAGCAAACAGGAGGAAACTGCCAGCCTAGGCTGGCTGTGGCCTCCACTCAAGGCAACAAAGTTTCAATTATAGAAGCCATGGAGCTAAAGCAAATAGGAGGCTTCGTTGCCTGCCTAGGCAGGCTGTGGCTTCCGCTCAAGGCAACCAAGTTTCAATTATACAAGATAAATAAACCCCAGAAACCTGCTTCCAGCCAGCCTCACTGGAACCTTGGGTCAATGGGAGCTGTGGCCAGCCTGCAAACAGCCCTAAGCCCTTACCCAGGCTGGCCAGGCCCTCCAGTAGGGACCTGAACCTTGAAGGGGCTGTGGGCAGCCAGAAAATGGTCCTCAGCCCCTCACCCAGGTGAGCCACACCCCGATGGGGTGAGGGTCCCCACTGGGGTGCTTGGCCAGCCTGCAAACAGCCATCCGCCCCTCACCCAGACTGGCCAGGCACCCCAGCAGGACCCCCCACCCTGAAGGGAGTGTGGCTAGCCTACAAACAGCCATCAACCTCTCACCCAGGCTGGCCAGGCACCCCAGCGGGCACTCCCAATCTGAAGGGGATGTGGCCAAACTTCAAACAGCTATCTGCCCCACATCCAGGTGGTGGGAGCTTCTCCTGCCTCCTCAGCAGTGCTAAAGATGTCTGACTGCAACTTAGGCCTGCTCCCTGCTGGCAAGTGGACACCTCCCAAGGGCTCCCGGGCTGCCAGAGGGATATCTGACCGCCAGCTTAGGCCCGATCCCTCAGGGACTGGGCCTAAGCCAGAAGGTGGACATGCCCTAAGGAGTCCCAGACTGCAAGAGGGCACAGGCCGGGCTGAGGGATCCCCCAATTTCAAAATATTTTGTGTACTGGACCTCGAGTCTAATCTAATAAAGCATAATATTAAAATTGATAGTTTCTTCAGGACACCTAAGTCATGCCCACCAGCCAATCAGAGCATGTATGCAAATTAGCCCAGGCAAGATGGCGGAGGCCACAGCCCTGGGGTCCAGCAGGGCAGACAAAAGACCTCTGCCTCGGGATCCAGGCCGTAGCCACAGGGCTGGAGGAACGAGCCAGCTGGTAAGCCCTTCCCGTCTGCCTCGCCCCCCCCCGGGTGGGGTGGGAAGAGCGAGCCCACGCTAAAGTGGTGGGACCAGCTGGCTGGCCAAGAGGCTGCGGCCTGGAAAGAGCCTGATGGCCGAAGCTGAGGGGCAGGAGAAGCGAGCCTACACTGCTGCCCAGGGGAGACAGAAGCTGTGCCATTGGCATCCCCAAATGGAGGGGTGGATGGTCCAGCGGTGGAGGTACTCCTGCTTTGGAGCTGCAGTGCTAGGGCTGCATGGGCAGCTGCCACCTGGCTGGGGCTGAGCCCCGAGCTGGGGTTAATGCCCCCTCACCATGGAAGCTTTAATGAGGGAAGGAGGGCTGTTCCCTCTCTCACACACACACTGCCTCCTGGGCCCACTTTCTCACTGGCTCCATTTTCTCTGCCATAGGGACAGGGGTCTCCTGTGAGAGGCCCTGTCTCCCTTCAGAGCTGGGGTGAACCCATGGGAGTCAGGAGATGGAGAGATGGGCAGGGGGCGGGCGGAGGGAGCAGCAGCCAGGGAGAGTTTGGGGGGAAGTAACCAGGTGGAGGAGAGGTGGAACAGGATGGAGGGAAGAACTTTATAAAAGAGTCAGTGGATAGCAGAGTTAAAAAAAGAGGATGTATGCGTGAACTGTAGGGCCTATAATGAAAACCAAGTATAGTTGTGTACTGGGGACAGATTTTAAAAGAAGTCACAAAAGAAAAAAAGATAAATGATAGTGGATAATTAGGCAGGTAGATATATAGGTATTAAAACAGTGGCAGTAAGTAGAGAAGAATGTGTGGCAAAGGTAGGATGAGAGAAAAAGAGGGAGGGAAGAAAAGTTATAAAGGGGGAGCTGGTAGAGCTTAACAGGAGAATGGGAAGAAGGAAGGAATGCGGGAGGGAGCAAAGCAGGTCAGAGGGAGGAAGTGAAGAAAAAAATTAAAGTGGAAAGGAAGGAAAAGGGGAGGGTGGGCAGGGGTAAAGATAAAGGAAAGAAGGAATGTGGGAAGGGAAGGAGGGTAGTAGAAAAATGGGAAGAATGATGATGGAACAAAAGTAGGAAATAAGGAGGAAAGAAAAGTTTATAAATGATGAGTCAGTAGGAAAAGTGTTACATAAAGGAGAAAAATTGTGTGAGAGGAAGAAGCCAATAAGGAAATTAAATACAATTGTGCGTGAAGGGGATAAGATCAAAAAAGAAAGTTAATAGAGGTGACGAGGCTGGCAGGGGAGGGCAGTTATGGGGATCAGGCAGGCAGGCAGGCAGAGTGGTTAGGGCAGGCAGACAGGTTAGCGGTTAAGAACCAGAGGTCCTGGATTGTGAGAGTCCCTAAGAACTCCATATTGGAGAGGGTGCAGGTTGGGCTGAGGGACCACCCCCCTGCCACCCATGCATGAATTTCGTGCACCGGGCCCCTAGTATATATGTAAAACTAAGTGACCAAACAAGTGAATGACCAGTCGACCAGTTGCTATGACATTCACTAACCATCAGGGGATAGGCACTCAATACAGAAGCTTCCCTCTGGTGGTCAGTGCACTCCTACCATGGTATCACTGCTCAGCTGACTGATGGGTGCCAGAGGCAGGGCTCAAGGCTGGCTGTCACAGCCCAGAGACCTCAGGGGAGTAGCAGTGAGCCTACCGAGTGGTGGCAGTGGCAGGCGCAGCAGGACCACAATGAGCAGGAGTGGTAGGCAGGAGCAGCAGGTGGTGCTGGACTGCCAGTTTTGGTCCAATCCCCGCAGGCTACGCCGAGGGACCCCACCAGTGCACGAATCTGTGCACCAGCCTCTAGTAGCAGTAGTAGTAGTAGTAGACATACTAGTAAGAGCAAAAATATCTTGAGCGCTTCTGTCATGCCAGACACTAGGCTAATCATGCTTCAAGCATCACCTCATTTAACCTTCACATAACATCCTACGAGATCAGCTCTATTTTCCCCATTTTATAAATAAAGTAATAGATTCAGTGAAAGTGTAGCTGATCCATACCATGTAGAGTGTCCATATTGTGTATTAGTTTGAATCACAGGCATAGGTAAAAAGTAAATGAGTCAACATATTTATAGTGGCAAGATTAATGTGGGGCATATAATAGGTGCTATATAAATGAGAACTATAATTATAATTATTAGTTTCTTCAACAAGTATGTTTAAATGCCTGCTATGTTGTAGGTATAGTGTTATATAGTGTTAAGTTCAGGATGTGGTTTAATACACCCTTTGACATCTCAGAACTTACAATGAACTATGAAAAATCATTTACATAAAAATATCAAATGTTCTGAATAAAATGATCATTATGGAGTTGTTTCTTATTGATGTGGTATGAAACTTTGAATTTATCAGTTCATTAATTTAATGGGTATTGGTACATATGGTACCAGATACTCTCCTAGGCCCTACAGAGGACAGATGAATAAGATTTATCTCTGAATAAGATGTTACCTACATCAAACTCAGAAACACATGAAAATAATGCAACATTGAGTGTTAACACATTTTTTTTGCAGGAAACAAGTAAACTCGTCATATTGCTTTTTACACCAAAGTGCGGGAGACGAGTTTTTTCCAAAAACGATGAGTAGAGACAGATTCCGTCAAATATGGAGGGCCTGGCATTTCAACAATGAAAATGTTCAAGACAACTCAGATAGATTTTGCAAAGTCAGATCATTATTGGATTTCTTTCTTCTCATTACGACGTGATTTGGTGGGAAAATGCTCAATTACAAAGTGTTAACAGAAGCATTTATTTATAATAGAAATGAAGAGAGAAAAATGCAAATGGTTACCTTATAAAAGATGCTATCACAAAATATCCATAGCTATTATCATTAACTATTGAAATTTCTGACCTGCATATTGCTTTTGCTCTTTATTGTGAGCTAACCTTTCCTTCTATGTAAATTTCAAAAACATGGCTTTCTTGCACCCTGTTATGCTCAATCTATTCTAATAAAAGAGTAATATGCAAATTAACCATCACTCCCTGACACCTAAGCCATGCCCACCAGCCAAGCCATGCCCACCAGCCAGTTAGAGTGGCTGTATGCAAATAAAGCCAGCCAAGATGGTGGCCGGCAGCCACGGAGCTAGAGCAAACAGGGGGCTTCTATTGCACCAGCGATGGAGTTGAACCTGCCTGCCTAGGCCGGCCGGGCCTCTGCTCAAGGCAACAATGTTTCAATTATAGAAGCCACAGAGCTGAAGCAAATAGGATGCTTCCTTGCCTGAGTAGGCCTCTGCTGAAGGCAATAAAGTTTCAATTATAGAACATAAATAAACCCTGGAAACCTGATTCCAGCCGTCCTCACTGGGACATAGGGTCAATGGGAGTTGTGGGCAGCTTGAAAACAGCCCTCAGCCCCTCACCCAGGCTGGCCACACCCTCACAGGGTGAGGGTCCCCACTGGGTGGCTTGGCCAACCTGCAAACAACCATTAGCCTCTCACCTAGGCTGCCCAGGCACCCCAGTAGGGACCTGAACCCTGAAGGGACTGTGGGCAGCCTGAAAACGGCCCTCAGCCCCTCACCCAGGCTGGCCACAGCCCCATGGGGTGAGGGTCCCCACTGGGGGGGCTTGGCCAGCCTGCAAAAGCCATCAGCTCCTCACCCAGGCTTGCCAGGCACGCCAGCAGGTGGATATCCCCCGAGGGGTCCCAGACTGTGAGAGGGCACAGGCCGGGCTGATGGACCCCCCCCCCAAGTGCACAAATTTTTGTGCACCGGGCCCCTAGTAGCTTAATAATCATAGAACCATAAAACTTGTGGGTGCCTTGAAAAAGCTTGCTTAGTCTCTGACCTTCATTCACGTGCATGGCTAATTCATCCAGATCAGGTAGATGACCTTACTGTCTGCTTTTATGTTTTACTCTTTCTTGGCTACTATATTATGCAAGACACAGATGCCCTTATGAATACTAAAGTGCTTCAATATGTTAGAGTAGCAACTCTAAAATAATAATTCTTTAAATCCATCCTTTAATTATCTTTTATTCTAATGCAATATATAGTCATGCTAATTTTCCCAAAGAAAAAATAATCTATGCTATGCAGGTGTCCATCATCAAATGTGTATTGAAAGAAACACTTAAAAGAAACTGCAAAACAACACTTCAAAATGTGTGATAAATTATTACAGAAAACATGTAACTAGTGATAGGGACATAACACATCCATAGCAGAAATAAACATTTTGTCTTTATCATCATGTTAATTGAAAGACTAAATGAAGAATATATCCATATGCTATAAGAACTCATATAAAACTTGTTCTAAAATACACATTTCAAAATAATAATACACATTTCATAATACTTTTACATTATGTGATATTTTATGATTTACAGTGTTTCAGTTCAGAAAAAAATTAATAATATTAAATTCATCGGTGCTTTCCTATCGTATTTAAGCAGAGGGATTATAGGAAAGTAATTCTTTCCATGCATTATCTACAGGCTCACAGGGAGAAGGCTTAATTGCATTCACAATGAAGTCAGAGTAGAGTGGTACAGAGGTGAAATTTTCATTAAAATAATTACTCATATATTTCTACACTAATTCATACATAGAAGCTAAAAAGCAGGAGGACCTCAAGTTCTAAAACATATATCAATTGTATTATAGTACTAATGAACATCCTGCATACTTGTCTCAAGTAGGAATATATTCAAAGTATTTGTCTTGATGACAAATTGACACTGAAATTAAATTTAAAATGTAATGATTTTCCAGACCTGAAGTGCAGTACAAATGGCCTCTGGTACAATAAGCACAAATGCCTAAACATAAAATGAATGAAGCAACTTTTTCTGGAGCAACTATCCTGTGCCAAGTCCTGAGGATGAAAAGGTGACTAAAAGAAAGCTTCTCAGGAAGCCTATAGAAAGGTAAAACGTCACTCAAGCTGGTGAGATACTTCTTTACAAATACCACTATCCCTACCAATCCCCTCTCCTTCCCCTTTCTTCTGCTGCTACTACATAACACTTCTCTGATATTAACTCATTTGATTGTTAAAATAACCCTACCAGGTACATACTACTAGTTAATTAGTCAATTTACTCCACGTTGTACAGCTGGAATAGTGCAGGAGCTGGAATTCCACATCTGACATTCTGGCTCAAGTTACAAATTTCACATTCAATTACATTTTTTGAAGACTGACTTTGTCTATGCCTCTGAGAAAGTAAAAATGCATACATAGATACACATATATTAGCCATTAACTGTGTGTTCGAAATTCTAGAAGATAGAAAAAAATGGGCTTGTTATTCTTAACAATAACCTTTAACATAATAAGAAGTCCACATTATGCATAGGAGATGAAATAATTCTTGACTTGGCTTGAAATTTGAATGGTGTACAGAAATAAACCAGGAAAAATGGCTTGGGGTGGAGAAGATGGGATGAAGAACGTTTCAGATCAAGGAAATACATTTCAGAAAGAGTTCCATAAAGGTGGTAATATTGGGGCAACTTTAAAAGAAGCCATCGTAGCCCAGCTGGCTTGGCTGAGCGATTGAGCATCCACCTATGAACCAGGATGTCACAGTTAGATTCCTATTCAGAGCACATGCCTGGGTTGCGGGCTCGATCCCCAGTGGGGGTGTGCAGGAGGCAGCCAATCAATGATTCTCTCTCATCATTGACATTTCTATCTCTCACTCTCTCTCTGAAATCAATAAAATATTTTTTAAGAACCCATTGTATAGATGACAAGAAATCATAGAGTGTATATATTTTGCTGGAGATGTAGACACGGGAGTAACAAAATGTTATGGGTTGAATTGCGAACCTTCAAATTTATATGTTGGTTTCCTAACCCCTAACACCTTTGAATATTTCCATCTTTGGAAATAAGATCACTGGTAGATGTGAATAGTTAAGATAAGGTCATGCTGAAGTGTAGTGGACCCCTAATCCAACAGGACTGATATTCTTAGCAAAAGGGAAAATTTGGACACAGGGATATATATAAAGAAGAGATAATGTGAAGAGATAGAGCAAGAAATTAGCCCTCTACAAACCAAGGAGAGAGGTCCATAACACATCCTTTCCTTGTGGCCCAAAGAACCAAACCTACCAATACCTTGATCTCCAAATTCTAGCCTCCAGAACTAAACAATACATTTCTGTTGTTTAAGCCACCTAGCTTGTGGTACTTTGTTAAAGCAAACAGCCCTAGGAAACTAATACACCAGACTATGGTAAAGATGTTATCTTTTTTTTATTTAAAGGAGTGTGTGTATGTGTGTGTGTGTCTTCCCATCTCTTAGAGTTTGTAATATGGTCAGAGCTATGTTTTGGAAAGACACTTTCAGCCAAAGTGTGATGAACAGTTTGGAGGACATCAAGCAATTTCAGTCATGATAGGATTTTGTTCCAGAGTGGTAACAACAGAGGAGAGTTGAGGAAGTTGAGAATTTATGAAACTGATGAAAAGAATGATTCAAAATGGGAGATGTAGCAGAGGGAAAATATAGAACATTTAAAGTTCTCATTTCATATCAGCCATAATTCTAAAGTATGTATTGTATTTAAACTCATGTAATCATTCAACAACTCGGGTGAGTACTCATTTTACTGAGGAGGTAATAGGCATGAGAAAGTTGTGACGTCTCCAAATTCATACAGGTGGTATATATAGACATTGAATCTAAATCAAGCCAGGCTCCAAAGCTGTCAACTACTTCACATGATCCTTCAGGAAGATTTTTTTTATTTTTTATTTTGTGCCTTACTAAGCCGGATGAGTAATGAAAGTAATTCACTAATTTAAAACAATAACAACAACAAAACAGAGATCCAAGATGGCAGTGAAGTAGTTGCAACTTACACTCACCTCCTTCCAGGACCAAACTGGGGTTACAACTAAAATAGAATAATTGACACGAATAACCAGCTGAAGACGAGGTGAACAAAAGTCACATAACCAAGGATTTACAGGAGAAGCCATGTTGGGACTGGTAGGAAGGGTGGAGACACAAAAAGGGTTGGTCCCAAACTGGTGGCTGAGAATTTGGAGGGATACTACAGCTGCCAATGTTCACCCTGAGAAGTGTGGGGTCTCAATCCCCAGCCCAGAACACCAGAGGCGGGAAGAGGAGCCCACATAACATCTGGCTGTGAAAATCAGTGGGAATTCTGTTTACCAGAGAGACACAGGAGTCTTCGAGAGACACTAGCACCATCTCGAAGGGTTGATGCACAAAAATCTCATTCTCAGCCATTCACTCTGGGCTCTGGAAGACAGATGGTGGCTTGCAGTGGACTACAGTTGCCTGAGAGACTAGAGTTTTTAGTTCTGAGGAGAGAGCTGAAGAGACAGCCACAAAGATCCCCGTCCTAAGTCCCTGTCCCACATGGCAGATACCATCCTTCTTGGATCAAGCACTCCCCTCCATATGACACGAGCCTGGAAGAATAAAATAGCCCCACCCTCTAGACTCCCTGTTGCCCTGACCTTCAGACCTTATGGCCTGTGGTGTACATAGCGGGTGCAGAGACTGACTTGTGTGGCTCTGGTATGGGAGCCATTCCTCTCAGGCCTGACTGGTGTCACCTTCTCATGGGGGAACCCACTAGCTGAATTCTCCTAATTACTGGTGGCCCCACCTTTCTGAGCTCAGCATCCATTTATGTCAAAATTTCTCAGCAAATTGAGAATAGAGGGAGTGTATCTCAACATAATTAAGGCCATATATGACATGCCCACAACTGATATCATACTCAACGGGGAAAAATTGAAAACATTTCACTTAAGATGGGGAATAAGACAGTGATGTCCTCCTCCATCACTCTTATTCAGTACAGTACTGGAAGTCCTAGCCATACCAGCCAGACAAGCAGATGAAATAAAAGACATCTACATTGGAAAGGAAGGAATAAAACTGTCATTATTTGCAGACATGGTACTCTACATAGAATACCCTATAGATGCCATCAAAAAAACTATTAGAACTGATAAATAAATTTGGTAATGTAGCAGGATTCAATTTACCCAGAAATTGGTTTTATTTTTTATATCAATAATGAACTACTAAATAGAGAATCTAAGAAAATAATCCCACTTACGATTGAATCTAAATAAAAATATTTGGGGATAAATTTAACCAATTAGGTAAAAGACTTGCACTCAAAAAATTCTAAGGCCCTGAAAAAATAAACTGAAGAAGATACAATCATATAATCTGTTCATGACTAGGACAAATTAACATTGTTAAAGTGTCTATGGGTTCAATGCAATGTAGTGAGACCTTAGTTCTCTAATTTATTCAATCCAGAAGGCCATTTGAGAATTGATTTTCTTGCAATCCAAATTATTTTTACTATTAGAAAACAGTTACAGCACGATTTCCTGAGATGTTAATAATATGACATTTAGCCGTAAACTGTCTCATACTCACACATTCTCTTTTGTTTGTTGCCTGAGAGACATGTGACTGATAATGCAGGCATCAGCATGAAAGGGTTCTTGGGTCTAGAACCCAAATTTTGTTTGATAACTGAGACATTTTTCTATGAACATCTTGGTTGAGAACTAATTTTTTTCAAAATAGGAGAATTTTGAGGTTTGACTGTAGACATATAGATCACTGGAACAGATAAAGAGCCCAGAAATCAACCCATGCCTATATGGTCAATTAATAGTTGAAATATTAGGCAAGAACATACAATGAGGTAAAGACAGTCTATTCAATAAATGATGCTGGGAAAAATTGGACAGATATGTAAAAAATGAAACTAGACTACCGCCTTACATAATTTCTATACATATAAAAAGCCAGTGAGTAGAGTGCTGTAATGACCAGAATGACCAGTCACTATGAAGCCCACTGCAGCCAGCAAACTAGCCTGATTGGGGGTGGGGCTGGCTGGCCAACCTCCCATGGCCCCCCCGTGGCCCCTCCTGCCAGCCTACCCTGCCCCTGATTGCCACCCCCACTCCAATAAGGGGTGGGGCCAGCCGGCAAACCTCCTGCAGTCCCAATCCCCACCTAGACCCACCCCAGATCGGCCCCCCCACCCTGATTAGGGGTGGGGCTGGCTGGCGAACTGCCTGTGGTCCCTCCCCCTGTCCAGCCCCATTCCCAATTGGCACCCACACCCCATTAGCTCATGGCACCACACCCCGGCAGGCCCCGCCCCCCATGGCACCCCATTCTGATCAGGGCCAGTGGCCAACTGCCCATGGCCCCTCCCCCTGGCTGACTCTATCCCTGACTGGCCCCCCCACACCAATCAGGGGTGGGGCTGACTAACGAACCACCCACGAACCCTCTCCCCTGCTGCTAGCCCCAATCAGCCCCTCCCACCACATTTGGGGGTGGGGCTGGCTTGCCCACAACCCCCACCCCAACCCCTGGCCATCCCCACCCCTGATCAACCCCTACCACCCTAATCGGCCAGCAGCCCCTCCTCCCAGCCAGCTCCATCCCTGATTGGCCCCCTCACTCCAATCAGGGGCAAGGCTGGCAGCTACCACCTATGGCCCCTCTTCCCAACTGGCCCCGCCACGATTGTCCCCCCATCCCCATCGGGGGCAGGGTTCACCAGTCAATCACTGACAGCCCCTCCCCCCTGGCTGGCCTGGCCCTGATTGGGCCAACCTCCTGCCATCTCCTCCTCCATACAGGGCTGGCTCTGATCTGCCCTGATCAGAGGCCAGGCCAACTGGTCCCCACCCATGCACAAATTTGCACACTGGGCTTCTAGAATAAGAATAAAATTAAAATGGATTAAACACTTAAATATAAGGATCAAACCATAACAATCTTAGCAGCAAACATAAGCAGTAAAAACTCAGACATTTCTTTCAATAATATTTTTTCCTAATATATCTCCTTGGGCAAGAGAAACAAAAAAATATAAACAAATGGAACTACATCAAACTTAAAAGCTTTTGCACAGCAAAGGAATCCATTAACAAAATGAAAAAATACTGAATGGGAGAATGTGTTTGCCAATAATACATCTGATAAGGGGTTAATATCCAAATTTTATGGGTAAGTTATAACTCAACACTAAATAAACAGTCCAAGTGAAAAATGGGTGGAGGACATTCTCCAAAGAGGACATACAGATGGCCAATAGACACACGAAAACATGCTCAATGTTACTAATTGTCTGAGAAATTTAAATTAAAACAACCATGAGATATCACAGCACACCTGTCAGAATGGTTATCATCAATAAATCAACAAATGACAAGCACTGACAAGGATGAGAAAAGGGAATCCTCATGCATTGTTGGTGGGAATACAGATAGGTACAGCCACTACAAAAAGCAGTATGGAATTAGCTCAAAAAATTAAAAATTGAACTGCCTTATAACCCAGTGATTCCACTTCTGGGGATTAATATGAAGAAACCCAAAAAACATATTAGAAAAAATATCCAACCCTTTGTTCATTTCTGCTTTATTTACAATAGCTGAGATATGGAAGCAACCCAAAAGCCCATCAATAGATGAGTGGTTAACAAAGTGGTAGTACACATATACAATGAATTATTACTCAGTCATAAAAAGAATGATATTTTACCCTTTTTGACAGCATAGATGGACCTAGAGGGAATTATGCTAAGTGAAATAAGTAAATCAGAGTAAGACAAATATCATATGATTTCACTTATATGTTCAATGTAAAGAAAAAAGTAATGAATGATCAATATTGAAACATAATCATAGACACAGAGAAGAGACTGGTTGTTGCCAGAGGAGAAGTGGGCTGGGGAATGAATGAAAGAGCTGGAGAGATTAGAATAGTCCCAGGGATATAAAGTAAAGCATAGGGAATACCGTCAATAATATTGCCATAGGTATGTAGAGTGCCAGTTGGGTACTGGAATATCAAAGGGACAGTATTCTACATAATAAAAGCCCAGCGACTGAACAGCAGAATGACCAGAAGAGTTGGTCAACTAATCACTATGACATGTACTTAGTTACCACCAGGGGGCAGATGCTCAACACAGGAGCTGCCCCATGGTGGTCAGTGTGCTCCCACAGTGGGGGTGCCTCTTAGCTGACCAGGATGAGCAGTGCTCCCACAGTGGGCTGATCCCTGCAAGACACGCCCTCCCACCAGTGCACGAATCCCGTGCACCGGGCCTCCACTACAAACTAAAATTGAAACCAAAATGTAAAAAATAAGCTAGCCATACATCTCTTTCCTCATAAGTTAAATGGAGACAGTAATAGAACTAGTTCATAGTTGAATTAGGAGAATTAAATGAAATAATTCATGTAAACATTTAGCTCAGTGCTTGGTACAGAGTAAGCACTTGATAAATGTTAATAGCATTATTGTCATCATCACTCGTCACTCTGAGCATTCCTTAGAACATTTGTCAGTTACTCCACAGATATTTGGTGCCTACAATTTCCCAGGTGCTGTCTTAAACACTGGATTATCAAAGACACTCTTGGAATCTTCACTGACAATATAACAGGTTTTGCACTGAACACAGATCGGATCAGGTGTCTGATAGAAGCTTCAATCACTTTTTTGGAGGCCATGCCCAGGTCAGTGAGCTGATTTACTGAGTGGCTGCCCTTATCTCCAAGAGCAAGCCCATGG
>PVJC01002723.1:53027-76640 GCA_004026665.1 Murina feae | reverse complement strand
TATTTCAGTCAGTGTATGCTTAATTTCTAGCTGGTTCTTTTTCATATGCTCGAGGGTCTCACTAAATTTATCAGCAGTCTCTAGAAACTTCTTGAAAAACCTAATAACCGTGGTTTTGAACTCTATATCCAGTCGTTTGCGTTCCTCCATTTCTGTCTTTTGTGACCTGTCTCGTAGTCTCTGCATTTTGGCTTTCTGTACTGGGTGTCCTATATAAGGCCCAGTGATTCAGCCTCCCCAATCACCCGGGGTGGCTACTCTTGTTGTACGCCTTTGAAGGCTGGGTGCACAGTCTTGTTGTAGTTATCACTGGGAGGTGTCACTGGGGGGAAATGACCTGCAGGCCTTTCTCCTCGTTGTTTGGAGTTTGGATCTATTGGAGTTCTGTCTCAGCTGCAGACCCTTAGGTTGTGCTGCAGGGAGGCAGGCAAACAGCTTGGGCGGGGTTGTAGGTGGGGTGGGGCGGGGTCTCAGGATCACCGGGGGTGGAGCGACTCACAATGGTGTCCCCTCTGCGGATGCCGCAGTTTCTACCGGGTTTGGCTTTTCCAAACCCTGGGGTCTGCACATGGTTCTCAGTCCCAGAATCTCCGTGTAAGTGATAGCTGCGAATAGCACTTCTAGAACGCCACTGGTCTTTCACTGCCCCGTTGCCCTACAGCCCGCGTTGCATTCACTGCGACCCGGGAGTTTTTAATCTTCTGAGCCGCGGACCCGATCGCCGCTGCCGCTCCCTTTCACCCGCCCTGCCGCGCGCGCCGCGCCCGCTGCCGCCTCCGTTTCGCGTCCATACCTTGGGCGCCTGGAGCTTCTGTTCAGTCTCAGAGCACTCCTCTTGCTTTCTAGGTGTAACGGTTCCCCTCCCTTGGTTCTGGAGGATGGCCATTTACCTGAATGGTTGTATTTCTATAATATAGGTGTGGAGGCTGTGCATTTAGGTATATACCTCATGCTGCCATCTTGGTTTCTCTCTAATTCCTGTAGACTTTTAATTTTGAAAATAATTTTGTTTTTATTGAGAAGTACAGCCTGAAATAGTTTCTTACTATTGTGAAATAAAACACAGAAATTTTGGAAATAATCATTTGAGTTTTATCAAACACAGAGTAGAAGAGTTATCAGGTCATAAAAGCTCCACTTAATCTATCTTCCACTTGTATCTGGTAATTCGATTCCGACCTACATTTTTGGACATGCTATGTAATGTTTAATGCCCTGGTGCTCCTTCCCAGCCCCATTGCTTCCTGCCAACCAAGTGCCCTGTTGAAGTCTCATCTCCACTACTTCAGTCTACACTTACCTCCCCTCCTTTATTTTTTATAATTCGGTCAAGGTTTAATTGGAGTTTTTAACATTGGAACTACTATAAAGCAATGCGTATGTGTTTTAATAATTGGCATGTTTGTGTTGTAGTTAGAATGTGTATGTCTTTTTCTTTCTAGATCCTGGTTAGGTAACAATGGGAAACGTGCTATTAAAAAGCTGGAGAATAGTTTGCCACTTAGAAAAGAACTAGATCGTTTAAAAGATGAACTGTCTCGTCAGTTGCAGCTCTCAGATATCAGGTAATAAAGAGAACCTAATCTGGAGATTGGAATAAACATGGATTACCAATTGGTAAAGTTTTCCAGCAGTTAAATATTTGGATCTCCTACTTTAATTATTTGGATAACTAAATATTCTTTTTATGAAAGTAATCAAATGTTCATTTACTTAAGACAACTATAATTTCTTGTTTAAAATAGTGAAATAAGGCCCTAACTGAGCAGCTCAGTTGTTTGGAGCATCATCCTGTACACCAAATGATGGCAGGTTCGATTCCGGGTCAGGGCACATACTGAAGTTGCAGGAGGCAAACGATTGATGTTCCTCTCTCTAAGTCATATATAGTGAAATACGGTTTTAGATAATGATATATTTGTAGCTAGTTGAACTTATTTACATAGTGAGTTTATAAGAAAAATATCCTTTTCATATACACTTAATACGTAAAAATAATCATTCCTTCATCATATAAGGTTGGTATTCGAGTTTAAAAAGAGGAAAAGAGAGAGAAAATGGATGTTGTCTTGGTTCTATTTTCATGAAAACAACTTTTTTAGTATGAGCTTTAAAAGATCTGTCAAAGCAGACTGGCATTAGTAAAAAAAAAAAGGAAATAAATAAGCTTGATTTTACAATATTGTGGAGAACTCCCTCAGCTTTAGTTCTTACTACAGTAAATGGCAATAGGTGTAACCCATATAAACAAAGGGTCTCTGGGGCTCTCAGTGTTTGAGAATGCAACAGCGCTCAGGGGGCATGGCCAAGACTGCCTTCAGCAAATGGAAACGTGACTAGGGACATTGTGATTCTATACAGCCTATAAAAGACTGTTATTTATTAATTAATGAAGAACAGCATTTAGCAGCTTGAGCACAGTTAATTCTTTAAAATTATATCTCAGTTTTTCAATTGTGTGTTAAAGGGAACAATTTTTAAGCCAATTTCATTTTATCAGAAATGGCATTCATCAGCATCAGCGTTCAGATAGATGAAGGAAGAATCTACGGTTCCCGGTAGCTTTTCACATATTCTCCTCTGATTGAGACTGCCAGGCAGTAGGAAAGGCCCGCACTGTGCTTGTGTGAAAGAGAACCCTTAGAAAGGCCAGAAGCAGCTTGTTCAAGGTCCCAGAGGTAGTAAATCCCAGAATTAGAAGTCAGAGGTGGGTTATTTCATCCTCTGATTTTAAAATAGAAATAACATAGTGTCTTCGCTCGTTTTAAATCTTTGGATACCTGAACATTAGTAGTAATGTTTTTACCGTCTGGGCAACAATTCATTTTCCATTTGGTTGCTTCTTGAATAATGAGCTAGTTTAGAAACATGTTGGGTGCATACTTGAGCACTGGGATGAATGCATGCCTCCTCCTCCAGGGGTGCCGGTATTAACGGGCCTGTGCTCTCTGTTGGACCAGGTGGCAGCGGAGCTGGGGCCTCGCCCATCGCTGTAGCCAGCTACATAGTTTAGGCCGCTTAGCGCAGCAGAACTTGGAAACACTTAAAAATGCAAAAGGTAAACAATGTCCATATTCTTTTAAAATATTACTTACTGCTATACACATCTGTAAAGTGTAGAAGAAAAGTGTTAAAAGTCTTTGCAGATGAGATTTATCATAGCTGAATTTTCAAATCTGTTCTTTTGAATAAATCAGAGACATAAAATTAGCCTTTACACTCTGCATTTAATCCTGAATGTATACACTAAATTTAAGTAATTATTTGCACAGTGCTGAAAGGATGAAGCATCTCTGTACAGTGACCAGAGGGTTTGTTTTATCATCAGGATGTACAGTAATATTTACAGACCGTTCTGGGATCAGTGCAGTGGGCCACGTGATGCTGGGAACAATGGATGTCCATCATCACTGGACGAAGGTAAGAAAAAGCTGAAATGCAAAAAAATCTCTGATTTGTCATCAACATAATTTTGTTTCAAACTATGCTATTATTTCAATAAACTTAAAAAAACTTAGTTGTAGCCCTAACCGGTTTGGCTCAGTGGATAGAGCGTCGGTCTGCAGACTGAGGGGTCCCAGGTTCAATTCTGATCAAGGGCATTTTACCTTGGTTGTGGGCACATCCCCAGTGGGAGGTGTGCAGGAGGCAGCTAATCGATGTTTCTCTCTCATCGATGTTTCTAACTCTCTATTCCTTTCCCTTCCTCTCTGTAAAAAAATCAATAAAGTGTATTTTTTAAAAAATAAAAAGAATTAGTTATAGTTACAGCTCCTTTCAGATCAAGTGTTTAAATATTTAGAAGACTGATTTTTAATTCAGATTTTATTTAGAAATTTATTCTTTTCTGAAGTATTGCTTAAAGACCTATATTCTGTAGTTTTAACTTTAACAGATTTACTGGTATAATTGACATAAAACAAACTGTATAGTTAGTGTGTATAATCTGATGAGATTTGATACATGTGAATACCCATGAAACCATTACCACATTCAAGATAGTGAACATAGTTGTCACCCACAAAAGTATGCCCCTTTGTCATCCCATCACCCCCTCCCAGCCAATCACTAGTATAGATTAGTTTATATTTCTAGAGTTTTATAAATTGGAATCACAGAGCACATACTTTTTGGCATGGGGGGGTATCTTGATTTCTTTCACTGAACTATGTCCCGACCCGCGGGTAGTCAACGGAGACCCTAGAGGGAGAGTGAGAATGAAGGGATAAGAGACATAAGATACGGAGACAAGACAGGTTTCTGATCAAGTTTTGTTTATTGTAAGGTACAGAGGAGTAGATATAGTAGGAGAAAAGGGGGGTTCTTCTAAGGAGTTACTAGTTAGATAAGCAAATCAAACCATAGGTGTCAAGGAGATAGTAAATCAAAAGGGGAGCAGACAAAAGAAAGGCATTCTGTTTATTCAACTTGAGCTTTGATGTCTCCAAATGTTCGGGGAGATGAGATTGGGGCAGCAAATGTAACAAAGATAATTAACTGCATGGCTCCGAATACAGCTTCAGCCTCCCACAGAACTATTTTGAGATTCCTCCATGCTGTTGTATGTATCAAGGAAATTATTCCTTTTCATTGCTGTGTAATATTTCATCCTATGGGTATACCACAGCTTTTAATCCACTCACCTATGAGGGACATTGTGTTAGATCAGTTTTTTGCTATTAGAAATGGAGCTTCTATGAACATTATCCACAAATGTTCTTATGGACACATATTTCCTTTTCTCTTGAGTAAATACCTAAAAGTGGATAGCTGGATTTGTTAGGGCATTTTAGCTTTTTAAGACTTGCTGTGATTTTCTAATAAGTGTGCAGTACTAAGTCGTTGTGGATTTAATTTGCATTTTGCATCTTTTTCATGTGTTTATTTGCCATCCACATATCTTCGTTGGTGACGTATCGGTTCAAATTAATATTTGATAGAAAATATTTGCAAACCACACATCTAACAGTCTTTACTCTCAAACCTAACAGTAAAAAATACAAATAATCCAGCTAGATAATGGACAAAAGACATGAACAGACATGTCACAGAAGCACATATACAGGTGACAGATAATCACATACAAAGAAGTTCCACGTGATTAGCCCTAGCAAAACTCAAATTAAAACTACACACCTATCATAATAGATATCCAGGTTGTTAATGTCAAAGGACTCGCACCAGTGCTGACACTGGACGAGTTTTACTCTCTTCTCAAAGTGAAAAATGTCACCAAGTGCTGGTGAAGATGCAGAAAACCGATCACTCATTCTTTGCTTTAAAATGGTGCAGGCCTTCTGGAAAAGAGTAGGGAAATTCCTTAAGCATTCAGCATGTGGTCCAGCAGTGGCACTCTTGGGCATTTATGCTAGAGAAATGAAAAAGTATGTTCCCACAGAAACCTATACACAAATGTTCATAATAGCCCAAACTAGAAAAAGAAACCCTAATGCCCTTCAGTGTCTGAGTGGTTAAACAAAGGGTGGCATATCCATGCAACGGAGCACCACTCAGCAAGGAGGAGGAATGAGCTGCCCGTGCCTGCAGCAGTGTGGCGTTGTGCTGGTGAGAAAAGTCCACCTCAGAAGATTGCAGACTGTATGATCCCACTTGGGTAGCATTCCTAAAGTAATAAAGTTACAGAAAGAGCAGGTTAGTGGTCACCAAGGCGGAGGAGGGAAGCAGTGGGTCTGGCTGCGAAAGTGTAGCGCAGCGGTTCCTTGAGCAGGACTCTTGACCATGGTTGTGTCACATGAATCTACACATGTGATAAAGTCACACACAGTTAAATACACACACACAGTGAGTGCGAGTGAAATGGATGAAATCTCATCAGGTTGGTGGGTTGGGTGAATCTCAGTATCCTGGTTGTGACAGTACACTCTAGCTCTCCAAGATGTTGCCATTGGGGAAACGGGGTGAGTGAACTATGAATCGCAATTACCTAACTCCTTAATGTAGCTCATCTGACCTGGCCCCGCCCATCTCTTCAGCCTCTGCTTCTGCACCCTGACTGTGGGCCCTGGCCAAGAGGGACAAAGTCTTATAATCCATTCACTCCAGGGGTCCAGTGTAGTGCTTAAGTGCATGGGAGGGTAGTGTTTTATTTCTAAAACCCTTTACCATTTAATCATTCTAAACTAATCGAGATTCTTACCTAAATATCTAACTGTTAGTACTTAGGACTATTTCTTTCCTTTTTAAAAAATCCTGCAGCTTTTTGAAAGGTTACCAAGTTACTTTGACCTTCAGAGGAGGCTAATGCTCCTAGAAGACCAAATAAGCCACCTTCTGGGGGACATCCAGGTGGTTTATATCGAAGAGCTCCAGCCCGTGCTGACTCTGGATGAGTATTACTCTCTGCTCGACGTGTTCTATAAGAGGCTGTTGAAAAACAGAGTTCCTTTCCACCCGCAAAGTCTGCGTGGCTTACAGATGATCCTCAACAGGTAAACACCTCAAACAAGAACAACCCTTCTTTATTCGCACAGACTGTTTTGTATCTCCGTGTGTGGTTCTGCATCTCTTAGCAACACTCTTTGCACATGAGAAAGCCAGCATGAAGGGCTGAACCTCTACACACTCTGTAACCAGCACCACTAACAGGTGCAGTCAGTCCTGCAGAAAACTTGCAGGATTGAACTAATGTTAAGTCAGTAGCCAACATTTCCTGTGCATGTACTACATACAGTTTTCCATGCACTGTGCTTGGAGCTTAAATGCATTAGCTCTTCACCATGAAATGGTTATTCTCCCCATTTTACAGATGGGGAAGGTCGCAGGGCCAGGAAGTGTGTGGTCATCCTGATAGTGAGCGTCTTTGGGCACAGCAGAACTTGACGTCAATTGGGGTATACGTACTTTCAGGGTGGATTCCTTGATGAATTCCTTTTCTGTTAATGAGACTTATAGAATGTTTTCTTCAGGGTGGAAGGGGGGATGGAGGGGATCGATGGTTTTGCTTTCATGTGTGTCATTACAGTGACAGATACGCTCCAAGTTTGCATGAACTCGGGCATTTTAACATCCCCACGCTCTGCGACCCAGCCAACCTGCAGTGGTTCATTCTCACCAGAGCCCAGCAGGCAAGAGAGAACATGAAGAGGAAAGACGAGTGAGTGTTGTCAGCCCCTAGAAGGTCTTGTCGCTCAGTCTAACTTAAAATTCCAGTATTCTGAACTCACAGGTGTGGGGCATTCACACTGTGCTTAACTTAGGGATTGACTGATTGGAGGATGTTCCATATTTATTTCTTACTATCTGCTTCTGCCAGGGATTGGCTGCGGCTGTTTTCTAATAACGTAGATTACATTACCATCACAATAGAAATGTACAACAATAAAAGAATGGTTAAATAATTTCTATACTTGCACATAGTAGAAAGAACCACTTAAAAGAATGTTCATTTATTCCGCTAATGTTTGTTGAGGACCTTGGTGCCCAGCAGGCACCTGGCAGGGTACAATGAAAATGAACAGACACATCTATGACACTCACATTCAGATGTCAGAGGCAGAAAGGTTAAACTTTGTGTTAAAATAAAATAAAATAGACATAATTTTTGTCAGAGAGAAGGGTCATTCCCCTGCGAAGTGTTGGGCCCATTTCTTAGTGTTAGAAGAAAAGAAAGAGAACATCCCACTAGCCACACACACCATAGTCATGGTGCTTCCCTGTTTGTACTGTGCCTCCCCTTTTCCTCCCTTTTTCTTTAGGTCTGAGTATAATCAAGCAAAGAAATTACAAAGAGAGGCAGAAAAACCAATTTTTTAAAATATTTTTTTAAGTTAATCTACAGGCAGTAGAGCCACTAGCACAGCCCCAGAGAAAACTCAGCAAGGGCTGCCCTCTTGGGCTCAGTGCCCCTCCAAGACTGTACCCGTGAGACTGATGGGCCCTCCTGATCACAGGGGCATGACCCCAGGATCAGGGCGACTCTGGGATGGGACCTGAGGCTTCTCGTGGAAACAGTGGGAATGCAGGGCCTACCTAGATGGATGCAGGGGTGTGTTGTTGAAACTCACAGCAACTTGGCCATACTGCACGGCTTTTCACTTGCAAGCCAAGCTGTTTGAGGTGAGTGTCTTTTTTTAGAGCAAGTGAAAAAAGCCCTTTACAGAAGTTAGTCATCCTCTCCTGTCGATGGTACCTGAGAATTCCTCCTTCCAATCCTGCACAGAGTAGGAATCCTCAACTCTAACCCTGCCCACTTCCTGCCTCTCTGAGCAGCCTGGTCAGGAGGAGGAACCTCACAGAGAAAACCAACAGCCCCTGGAAAGGGACCTGGATGTTGTTGCAGAAAGGGATTCAGTCAGGACAGACCACCCATGAACTGCAGACCAATACAGCAGCCCCTTTTGTTTCCAAGACTCTCCTAGTTTTACTGTACTCGCTCTTCTCTGCACAATGGAAGCATGGGGAGAAGAGGATATTTAGTGTCTGGAACTAGCACAGTGCTTGACTTGGACTAGTTCAGAACCTGACCACAGCAGTGTGGCTTCCTCACCTCCTCCCGCCTGCTTCCCAAGTGACCTTCACCCTGGAAGCTGGCAGTTTGGGGATTGAATCTCTTCCTACATCCGTACATAAGCTTTTGCCACCTGTGGAAGGAGTGAAGCCATTGAGCTCTTTCTGCCTTGAGTTGTTTACTTTCTAGATCTTAAACGCAAGCCCTTGATGGAAGACACATTGTGGCCTCAGGCAAAGGGGAGGGGGAAGGGAGTGCTGGCCTAGAAGAGTGAGAGTGAAGAGGGCATGGCCTCGGGTGCCTGCCATTGTGAGCTTGCTTTTTTTTTTTTTAATTCTTCATTATTGAAGCTATTACATATGTCCCCTTCTTTTTCCCTTTGACCCCCTCCATCCTGCCTCGCCCCAGGCACTCACCACCCTGAGTCTGCTTTTTATTTAGGAATCTTTAGAAGTCATTGCTTACCACCCAAGGGTCAAACCCTAGGTGTCTACACGCTCAGCTCTCTGCTTCCTTCAGTTGCTACTCGTTCTGGGTGAGGCAGGATAAGAGCTTCCTAAAGTATGTATCACTCTTACCCCGTTCCTGCTACAGAGGTTTAATGAGTACTTTTAGAGATACGTGTGGAAATAATAAGTACTGCATCACAACCACTGGTGCATGCTCTAAGCATATAATTTGGCTTTAGTAGACACCATTTTCAGTGCTGTGAGCAGAAAGATATAGCCCCGTATCTAAAAATATATTTATTGTTTATGTCCTTTTATTTGCTTGTGGCAATATTTTTTATTTTTGATATAACAGGTTAAAGGTTATTGAAGATGAATTGATACAGGCTTCAACAAAGAAATTTTCCCTGGAAAAGTTCTATAAGGAGCCCAGCGTTTCTAGTAAACAGATGGTGGATTGCTGTAAGAGACTTCTGGGGCAGTCGCTGCCTTACCTACAAGGGATGCACCTCTGCGTTTCACATTTTTACTCCGTTATGCAAGACGGAGACCTCTGTATTCCTTGGAATTGGAAAAATGGAGAAGCCGTTAAATGACACAAATCTGTATTATTTTCTAAAGAACTAAAAAAGAAGCTGTTAAATTAAACTTATTTAAGTCCACAATTTGCTATAACAGTATTATTTACCTACCACAGGAACAAAGTTTCTGACTGCTGCTTTGAAAGTAGACTTATTTTTGAAAATTAATTTCTGCTGGGAAATTTGTTTGTAAAAAGGTTTTCACTCCCCATCTTACGGTGTTTCTTATCTGATTAGCAAAACTAGGTAAAAAGCTGTTGGGATGAAAACATTTGTGGTGTTAAAGATACATATTTTTATATGAGTGAATGTGGGTAAATACGTAACCCAATTCAGCATGCATCTTCACAGTCATATCCCATGTATCAGCACACACATGTAACTTTGCAACCACTATGGACTGTTGATATCCAAAACACAAGATTGATGGGTAGCAAAAGCTAGATAATGAAACTTTGCCAAACAGAATGGAAGGGAGAAAGCCACTGAATGGATATATGGTTTTGGACATCTTCAGTGACAGAGAATTTAGTTTTAAACCCGTAAGTTTTTCCTTCCCATTGAAATAGTGTAATTGTAGCATGAAGCCAACAGACAGTGAATTGTTCTGAATTATTTTAATGAGGTGACTCATTCGTGACCGTGGGAAACACTACCCAGAAAAATTCTTGTTTCCCAAAGATTCCCAGCAAGTAGAGTCAAGTGTAACGTAGTCCCAATCGGGCAGAATTCTGTCCCCATTGCAGCCTGGGTCTTCCTGTTCCCACCAGGGTTTGGAATGCTGGTTCAGCCCGCCGAGCCACAGCTGTGGGCACAACCAGCCCCGCCCCAAAGGGGCATGGTGTGGCCACTCTAGACACAGGGCTTCTCTCCCTGCAGTTACTTAGGATATGTTTAACCAGTTCCAAAACCTCTTCATTGTTTCTCAAGAGGAATAAGTGAACCCTATTTGGGACACTATTTTTGTGGCTCTTGCTGCAGAAGAAATGAGAGGAATTTTTTTCCACCATGCATTACAGGGGAAAGGTGTTTAAAACCATTCTTGAAGTATGTTTTACGTTAATCTAAAACATTGATTATTTAAACTTAACATTCAAATGTGTATTCAAAAGAAATGCTGATTTGTAATTATTCCAGTGTGTATGTGTGATCCCTTTAACTCGTGCCTACGACCTGTACTTACATCGTTTTCTAATGTAACAAATGTTTCCAGAGCCAAACGGTGGTAGGTTACATAAGAAGATTTATCGGAAAAATGGGTTTGGATTAAATACCTTTTGTAAAATCAGTGATATGTTTTGAATTGGACTTTGTCTTGAAACTAATTGTTACATAATAAATATATATTAACCAGACCATTGGTTTCTCTTTTTATTCAGTTACTAATAGTTTTACAACTCTTTCAGCATAACAGGAAAGTAGAAAACAATTGATGGCCTGTGCATGCCTGTTTGATTTCCTCCCAGTGTAAGGAAGAAAAAATTCTGTCCCAGCTCTGAGGACTGGCACAGGATCAGACCCTCTCACTGCAAAGCCTCAAGACAGAATGAGGCTCCAGGGGGACCTGAGCTCCACCCCCACCCCTCAGAGGGCTCTGACCCATGAACAGATTGCTAGAGTGAGCGAGATAGTACACTTTCTCAGTAGAGGGCGCCCTAGGCAAGCTGCTCTGATGGTCAGAAGCATGGGGTGATAGCCTCCGTGGAAACCTGCCCCAGCTGTGGGCTCAATGCATGCCCTCGACATACTGCGTGCTTGGCCTTCTGTTCACACTGACACCCTGACCTCTGCTTGTCCATCGGCTGGCTTGCCTGCACCTAGAGGGTTGCTTCCTGCTTACCCAGGGACTGGAGAGCCAGGATCCAGGCAACCCAGCCAACTTCACTGCCATCCAGGGGCCACAGCCACGCCTTTTCCAATGAGGACTGGAGAGAGGATCCCTTTCAAGCCTTTTCTTCCTTGGGAGCTTCCCCCCAGCCCTCGAGTACCGTGTGGTTCTGTTACATCTTATCATCACAGACCTCCTAAAATCCTTGGAATCTCCTAGGTAATGGGAGCCTACAAGGTATCTTCTGTCATGTTAGTGAGGTGACTTTGGACACCCCCCCCCCCTGGCTAAGAATGGGGGCTGGTTGACAGAGTACCCAACCGTGTGATTAGAGGGTTGGAACTCCCACTCCCCATCCCAGACCCCAGGGGACAAGAGAGGGGCTGGAAGTTGAAACAGTCGCCAATTGTCAGTGATCTCATGAACCCCCATAAGAACCCAAAACAGAGCTTCCGGTTGGTGAATGGGATGGTGCTAGTGGAGTGCTCACCCAGAGGCCCCCAGCCCTTCCCCCTTACCTGCCCCTGTGCACTTTCGCCACCTGGCAGCTCCTGCCTGAGTCACATCCTTTTACACAAACCACTGATCTAAGTAAAAGGTGTCTGAGTTCTGGGAGCCATTCTAGTAAATGAATCAAACCCGAGGAGGAGGAGGCCTGGGAACCTCTGACCTGTTGCTGGAGGGTCAGAAGCACGGGGAACAACAACCTGGGCCTGTTCCAATCTCAGCCAAGGAAGCCTCCTTCTGGCTTCAGCTGGGAACTAAGCATAGTGCTGTGATGCCAACATCAGAATCGAATTATTGAACCCCAAAGCGTTCAGAGTAAAACACCAGATTGGCTTGGGAGGTAAAGGAAGTCTAGAAAACGTCACGTGTCAAAATCGCAGTTCAATTTATATGGAATTTGAAAGCATTTGGCACATTTCCATAAGAATTTGGCAGAGTCCTGTGTGCCTACCTCTAGGGGAGGCCAGGAGTCCTCGCAGGGCATGCAGGAGTGTAGGTAGGTGGCAGGCTTCTCTGGCCACGGATGGCTCCTAAGGGGCGTGGCCAGGCAAGCACTCTCCAGTTCAAAAGGAAAATCGGTTATTCCCAGTGAGGACATTTTTCAGCTTGCAGGTGTAGGCCCAGAAGACCGAAGGGCAGGAAGGAAAGGTAGGGGCTGGTGGAGGAGGGGCTGGCCCCAGGGGGTGGAATAGTGGCGGAGCACCTCCTGGTGGTAAGAGAGGAGTCGCGGAGAACCTCGAGGGGCTCCGGGCGCCCGCTTTCACCAGTTGGTGGGTCAGTGTAGATGGGAGGGTGTATCTGGAGCCTCTGTATCTGAGTGAAGCCATCGGAGGGGATGGAGAGCCCGCCTTCCACGCCGGCGAGCCCGCCCGGCCCTGGGCACTGGGAAGAGCCCCCTGCGCGCTCCCTCGCTGGCACTCGGGGGTCTCCTGGGGCTTCTCCAGAGGAGCTGCAGGCACATCCGCCTTCGGTGGCGGGTAGGTGACTTCTCCGGTGATCTCGTTTACCCAGAAAAACGCGTCGAGAGGCTTCTTCCTCTGTTCAAAGTGACTCGTAGACATAGCTGCAGGGGAGAGCGGGACAGCTCAGGTGCGCCTTGGATGGTCCACGTGCGGGGAGGGCTCCACCCGCACAACCCAGGGTAGGGAGCCTCTGTGAACCACCTGTGCTCGGCCGGCCCGTCAGGGAGACCCTCCCAGAGGCTCCAGAAATTTCCCAGGACCAGGTGCACGCCTCTCTGGAGGCTCCAGACGAATTCTAGGGTCTTAACGTCTTTTTAAATCTTCACCAAGTGCACTTAAGACGTATACTGTACATCTGGATCTAGTTCAGATGTATGTGCATGTGTGTGTACTAGCAATTTCATGGGACATAAATGATTACGTGCACCATTCCCTATGCGATTTTCCATGCAATGAGATTCGGCTATATCCCTTAAGAAAATGCTGGTGGCCACTCCTTAAACTCATTTTGTTTTTTGTGTGTTTTTTGGTGGTTTTTTTAAAATACATTTTATTGATTTTTTTTACAGAGAGGAAGGGAGGGGATAGAAACATTGATCAGCCTCCTCCTGCACACCCCCTACCGGAGATGTGCCCCGTAACCAAGGTACATGTCCTCGACCAGAATCGAACCTGAGAACTTTCAGTCCGCAGGCCAATCAATGCTCTATTCAGTGAGCCAAACCGGTCAGGGCCTTAAACATTTTGTAAAGGAAGCGACAATGATTCCTGAACTATAGCTAGGAAAAAACAAACACCTTTCTTAAGAGGAGAATGGAGAATGCTGGATCTTCTTATAAAAAAAAAAATCACTCGTAAATTTTACAAAAACACAATCATGTGTGGTCATCAGAACGGTCCTCCCAAAATGGCCGTGCCCTGATCCTGGGAACCTGTACAAATGTTTCATTACATGACAAAGGGATTTTGCAGATATAATTAAAACCACAGATCTTACACGAGGGACATACTCTGTATTATCCAGGTGCCCCAATCTAACCACCCAAGCCCTGGGAAACTGAGAGCTTTCTCGGGATGGGGTCCAAGGAACGCAGCCCAAGGAGTGAGAGGGATTCTAAGTGTGAGGAGACCTCGCCTGCCATTGCTGGCTCGATGATAGCAGAGGTCAAGTACAAGCCATGAGAAGGAAAATTCTGTCAGCAAAACCAACGAGCCTGGCTGGGACTGGGTTTTCCTCCCGTCTCCAGATCAGAGCTCAGGGCGGACCCAATGCTAGTGTGACTTGTGAGACCCTAAGCAGAGTCCCACGCCTCACTCGGAGGACTCAGGACCTACAACTCTGGGAGATAAGTGGCTCTTGTTCCAAGCAGCTACATTTGTGGTCCTGAGTCACAGCAGCAACAGGAAACTCACCCACCATGCGAAAACTTTCCCAGGACCAGTGCCAGACAGGACTGCAAAGCTGCAGCTTCCTGACCTCAGCGGAGGCCCACCTAGGTGTGGGCTGAAAGGCAGGTGTGGGGGACTCGTCTTACTTTCTGTCATGCTTGGTACTTCACCTTCTTCAGGACAGTGACTGTCCCCCCTGAGAAATGTCAAGGCACACTACCTAGACAGTCAACTAGGTCAACCAGTCTTCAAGGTCCTGATACCTGCATCTTATGAGAAGCTCCGACTTGCCCCAGGCAGAGAAGGTCTGCCCGCTATCTCCTGGTAGTCCCCAAATCTATGGGCAAGTCAGCATATCCTTCTGGGATGCCCAGAACCTGGTGGCTGATAGCAAGGGCACAGTGAGCTCAAGAGATGGGCTGTACTTGGGGGACTAGAAAGGTATAAGGAGTTTGAAGCTCACCTGTCTGAAAGGTCTGGAGTGGAGGATTCATTGGAGGGAGCTTCAGAAAGGGGAGCCTTAGAAGACTGGGGTCTCCTAGCAACCTGGTCTTTATTGTGTCAAGCGCTTCCCAGCCTATCCCAGCCTAGGTTCTGCCCACTGTAGGAAGTAGTGCCGGCTCCAAACATGGGGGTTAGCCACTTAACATGCCAGAGTGTGGGAAATGCCCTCGGCTCAATATGGCCAGGGTGAACCAGGTTTTCCAAAATTCCATTCTTTGTACTGTTTCCAATATTTAGGTTCTGTAAGTTTTAAAGGACCATGAGACATTTACATGAAATTTGTTGGCTCATATGGTAACCCTGCGTAACACTTGGAGGACTGCCAGAATATTTTCCCAAGTGGCTACTGGAGTCTTAGATAATTCTCAGATTCTTCTTGGGGCTTTGATTAAGTTTGAGTTCATTTCAGCAAAATAAGGTCACATTCAACAGCTATTTATTACCAGGTCAATGGGTAAAATCATCTGCTTCTGGCAAAACTTACACCTTTAAGTGACCAGTTGTCCATAATTTAACACAAATAATTCCCTGAATACATATTATTGGTCTCAAAGTTTTAAGTCAAACATCCTAGGTATTTTTTAAATAAAATGATTCAGAAAAGTGGTGCCAGTTTATTAACTGATCTGTTTCACATCCACCCCTCTAAAGATGCCTAGGGGTGGGCTCTCTCCCATACACACCTCTGCTTTGTCAGCTGGTTCCCTGGCCATCAGGGCATTTAAGGAGGTGGCAGTGCCGGAGGAGTGGGATGATCAATTTCATGTGTCCACTTGCCTGGCCAGGGTATGGAGGAGAGACGGAGAGCTGCTGGACCTGGGCCATCAAGAGGTTTGTTTGCACCCCAGCCCCATCCCCAGAGACAGCCTGATGGAAATGTCAGACAGTCTGACATTAACCAGCACCCCTTTCCTGCCCCCTGGAATGTGCTGTGTCTAGAAAACATTCCACTTTTCCTGACCTGGTCAAGCATGCAAGGCATGCTAAGCGCCTCCGTTCACAGATCCCATGTCACCTTTAAACTTGAGTCTACAGCTTCTGACTTTACTTGTTATTACTGGGCAAGGAGGAAAGGAAACTGAGCCTACAATTTCCTGGGAACCGCATGCCTTGGAGATCACGTGTCATCGTGTGGCGAACATCCTCACCTGTAGTTGTTGCTGGGTGTCCACTCTGAGGAGCAGGGCTGTTGACCACCCCTCTCCTAGGGGCCGTCTGTGTTGCTCCCGATGCTGCAGGTGAGGAACCTGAAAACTGCGGCGATTAGTGATGCATTCTAATACCCCACGCAGGGCAGAGCCAGGATCTCTGTGAATCAGAAAATGTCAGAGCCCAGGTGTAAAAACTTTTTATTTTTAAGGATTTTAAGCAGACAGTTTAAAAAACACCCACCGCACTATGCTACTAAATCCACATGCTGACCACATCGACATCAATTTTAAAAAGAAACACAAGTGAAGCCTCCAATTTCATCAGCAACTCCTGCCTTGGGAGGGCAGAGCAGCACTTTCACACATCGTTCCAGCACATGATTTTATACTCTGGTTTCATATAATTTGCATCCACAGGAAATATATAGTGCAAAACAGTAACAACACAGTTTACTATGTGCCAACAGCGCTCACACGCCAGCTACTGTTCTAACCACTTTACTTACATCATTTCATTAACCATCCCCACCCCCAGTCACCCTGTGAGGTTGACACAAATATTTCATTTTACAGAAAAAGTGAAACACAAAGACGTTTAAGTAACGGACCCACAGATACAGTGTTGAACTTTACAGAAACAGTACTTGTCTGTACCTTCACCAGTTTCTCAGCATCATCTTTTATTTATCTGTGAAAGATACAACTCCAGCTCTTTTATACAAAGTACCAAAACGGCCCACTGACTTCTCCGTTCTTCTGCTGATGGGAATGTAGGCTTTTCCCAATCTCGCTATCTCAACAATCTTGCTAACTGCAACCAACAGTATTGCAATGCAGTCTCACACGCATCTCCTTTGTCACACGTTGTTGTTCTGTGGTTTATCCAGGAGCAGATTTACTAGGTGAACAAATACACACAACTTTACAAGATTTTGCAAACTGCCTCGCACAATGATCATCACCGTTTCCGCTCCCACAGCAGTGAGTGCCCAGGGGTCCACACACCCGCACTGAAAATTTGCCAGCTTGGTGAGTGGGAGACGGTCTGTATTCACTCACATCTCCTGTGCTTTCTTCTCTGTATGCGACTGTGGGCTGATGGTCGCGGTCAGCAAGGCCGGGCTGACACCGGACAGCTGACTGAAAGCCCTGCTGATGCCCACCTGGCTCTCTTCAGCCCCAACTTTAGTCCTCGGGGAGTGAGAGAAGGCGGGGCAGGGCTGGAGAAGGGGTGTGCCCTCCAGGCCAAGAGTGGGGTGCGAGATGAGTACTGTGGCTGGGGCAGCCAGAAACTGTTCCCTGGTGCCTGTGGCTCGGAACCACGCAGAGCCGGGCTCCTAATGACAGGAGTGCACTTGTGGGCGGCCTCCAATCGGCGTTCCACTCAAGGACCCTTTCAGAAGAATCCAATCATGACTCAGCTAAACTAAATCCAGCTCTATCTTCCTCAACGGAGGCAACTTTGTGCAAAATCTCTGCGTGGCAGATAAGCAAGCACTCAGCCCTGGCTTCAGTCTGGCTGTGCTGGTGGGTGTAACTTCTGCAAATCCAGACAACACCTAACAGAGACCAGGAGAGGTGGGGAGGGAGAGGGCTTCACGGGACGAGGGTCTGGGAAAGCTGGGCCTGGAAGAGTGAGGTCCTGAGCCAGCATGGACGGGTGTGGCACTGCAGGTGAAGGGAGACAGCACACGGCAGCATGCAGAGGTCAGAGCTGCAACACAATTGCTTACCGGCTGAGAGCTGCTGGTCTTACAGAATATTCAGATACCTGATGGGGCAGACAGGGAGGGGACTGTCCACTCACAGAAACAGGAAGCAGGGGTAACTGCATAAAAAATTTTCAGCTCCAACGTTTTACTGAGTCCTTGGGTCTGTGGTTAACTCTTGTAAAATGTAATTCACATTCAGACCATATCACTTCTACACTCAAATCACCCAAAAGCACTCGGCAGGTGTGGCTGTGGTTGAGCGCTGTCCTGTGCACCAAGAGGTCACTGATTCTCTGTCAGGGCATATGCCTGGGTTGCGGCTCAATCCTCGGAGGGGGCATGCAGGAGGCAGCCAATCGATGATGTTTTTCTCTCATAAATGTTTCTCTCTCTCCCTCTCCCTTCCTCTCTAAAATCTATATATATATCTCGTCCAGGCCCACTGAGGCCCCTGATGCCCCGTGGCTTGCCCATCGCCTCTCTGTCCCCCTCTCTTCCACTGGCTCACTCCACTCTACCCCAGGGGCCCCCTTTCCCTTCCTGAGACACCAGACAAGACCCCACCTCCTGTGTGTGGCTCTAGAGACCAACAGGGCCCACTCCCTGACTCCTTCAGGTCTTTGCTCAAATTTTACCTTCTCAGCTGAGGCCCTTCATGACCAGCCTGTTTAAAATCATAATCCTTCTCTCAACCCAGCACGCTCTCTGACGCTTCTCCAATGCATGTTGCCCACAACACACACACCAACTCAAATGTTTATGGATCTCGTATGTTTATCTGTAAAGATCCAAGATGGTACTGTCCGGGTCACTGCTGTGTCTCTGGCACGTGGGGAGGAGCTCAGCACATTTCTGTTTAACAGATGGAGCTGCACACATGGGGATGGGGACGGGGACGGGAACGGGGACGGGGACGGGGATGGGGATGGGGATGGGAGCACTCCATGCTCCATCCAGTGAGGGACCCGGCACCTGCTCTCCTCCCCTTGGTGCCCACAACAGAGATCCAAGCCAGCGGTGAAGGCTGAAGCCGCAGCCGGAGTTCCCCAGGAGGCATATGGGGCGACTCGGAGGAGTTCCTGCAGCTGCTGTTGCTTTAAGGTCAAACAGAATAGGGACCAGAACAGATCAAACTCCAAGGAAACCCTCAGGTCCAGCAGGCCCCTTCCCAGCAGTCATGGCCCACCTCGCCAACCCAGAAGGGCACTGGCCTGCATCTCCCTTTAGTTACGGAAGACCAGGCTGGGGAGCTCCAGGCCATGGCACAAAGGCCACTCCTGAGGGCCCCAGTCTCCGGAAGGTCCCCAAAGAGCATCTCACTTCCCAGCAGGTAGAACGACGGGCATCTGAGCTTTGAATCCTCGGGATTCTCTGCGACCAGCTTCCAAAGTAGAAGGCTGGGCCCTCTGGGAGCACTTTCCCGCAGTGCCTCCCGTTGAGGTCCTCCAGGAACCGTCTCTTCCCTCCGTCAGGCCGCACGCTAATCACCAAGGTGCCCTTTCATGTGCCGAGCCAAGTTGGAAGCCCACCGGAAGGTCTTCCCACACTTCGTGCACTTGAAGGGCCTCTCGCGAGTGTGGAACCTCCTGTGGCTGATGAGCTGTGAGGTCTTGCTGAAAGTTTTCCCACACGTGCTGCACTTGTGACACTTTTTCACCACGGGGAAGTCCTGAGGTCCGCTGGGCCTGGAGCCCTGCTCACCGCCCTCCCTGGGCTGCTCCCCGCTCCGTTTCCATTCCTGCAAACTCACCCCTCTGTCCTGGGAGGCCGACGGCCTGGCCAGGCTGCTTTCCGACTGCGCCACGCGGATGTGCTTTCTCTGGTGGATGCAGAGGGTGTGCTTTCCGAGGAAGTCTTTCCCACACCACTGACATTTGAAAGGTTTCTCTTTCGTGTGGGTTCTCTGGTGATTCACCAGGCGGTACTTCCGATCGTAAGATTTCTCGCAGAGGTTACATTTGTAGCGCTTCTCTCCACTGTGGATCCCCTTATGATCTAAGAGGCTTCTTTTACGGGTAAAGCTCTTCCCACATTCTTGGCACCAGAAAGCTTTCCTCTCCTCCTCGAGGATCTGTGACTGTGCATCTGAAGCGTCCCCACCCTCGTGGTACATGAGTCGTTTTCCCAGAGAGTGGCTCCTCTGGTGGCGCGAGAGGTTGGAACTCCACCGGAAAGCCTTCCCACAATCCCTGCACTGATACGGCTTCTCTCTGGTGTGAACCCGCTGGTGGATGAGGAGGAAGGAGTGGTTCTGGAAGCCCTTCCCACACTGGCTGCACGTGAAGGGCTTCTCCGGGGCCGGGCTGCTTGGAGGAACCTGGAGCACCGGGTCCTGGCTGCGGGAGGGCCGGGCATCAGGGCTTCTGTTGAGGACATGCTGCTTCCTGCGAACGATCAACTTCGACCTGTGCACAAACTCCTTCGCCCGTTCACCGCACTGGTACAGCGCCTCGCCTGTGTGGGTTCTCTGATGGTTAAGGAGGGCTTTCTTCCCGGTGAAAGTCTGCCCACACTGCTGGCACAGGAAAGCTTCCTCCGCAGGGGGTTCGCTCTGGGGCTGACTGCAGCCTGGGGCCTCTCTCAGGTCTTCGCTGCACCTGTCTGGGTCATAGGACTTTTCTTCCTGGTGCATTCTTTGGTGCCGAGAGAAGTTGGACCTCCAGCGGAAGGTTTTCCTGCATTGGGTACATTTAAAGGGCTTCTCCTGGGTGTGGATCCTTTGATGTTGGAGGATATACGATTTACAGTGGAAGGATTTCCTGCACTGGCTGCAGTCAAAGAGCTTCTCCCCGCTCTGGTCTTGCAAATGATGATCCAACCGGGGGCCACAGGCGAGCACTTCCTGACACTTAGTTTTGAGACACAGCTGGTTGGCGTGGGACTCCCGGTGCAGGTGGTAAGCATACAGGCGTTGGAAAGCTTTGCCGCATAAGTCACATTTATAAGGCTTCAGTCCAGTGTGAATTCTCTCGTGTCGCGCACGGTTTGAGCTCCACCTGAAGGCTCTCCCACACACCCGGCATTTAAACGGCTTCTCCTGAGTGTGAAGTCTCTGATGGTACTCAAGGTAGGAGCTTCGACTGAAGCTCCTCCCACAGTCAGCGCACTTATAGAAAGTCCCCACCACGTGAAGACTGCGTTGGTGATGCGAGCTGAGGCTGATGTCTGTCCCGTGTGCGTCCTTCGAGGGGGCTTTCAGCCCAGCGTGAATTCTCTGATGTTGGTTAAACCCGCTGATCATGAGCCTGAGGCCTTTCAGGTACTCCTTGTAGTCATAGTGGTATGAGCTCCCTCGGAAGTGTCGGCCACGGACATGCTTCTTTTTTCTTCTGGGAACTCGAAAATAGACATGTCTGAGACTGACACTATTACCGCCTCCTGAGTCTTCCGATTCCTTTCCAGTCCTGTGGCTGAAACTGGCCTCTTTTTTCTTAGTGCTCACTTGTGTGGGATTTCCACTTCCCTCCTGTAATGGGCTCTTCTGTTCCACGGGTTCTCTGGGCCCTGTTTCCTCAGAAACGCTCATCACACGACATCCTGATGACACAGCTAAGGCCTGAGCGTCTTCCAAAGGTTTGGGGTTTAGGATGAGCTTGCTTGATTTAATCTGGAGCTCGCCTCCTGACACAAAATAAAACACAAGATAATGCGCTCTTTCCCCATACTTGGAAAAGCACCAAGGGACAAACAGGTGCCACAAACTTGGGTGATGTGGCCTGTGCCCGACTGCAAATACCTCTACGAAATAGTCACAGCAAGGCAAAGTGGAAGGGAGATGACAAGTGACAGGGAAGGGAGGAGAAGCAAGCTGAGCACAGGAGCTAGACGTGCGCAGAACTCACATTCAGTTAAAAAAGAGAAGGGTTGAGAGGCAAGTGTTAATAGCAAGGGAGGGGAGAGGACCCGCAGCATAAGACAGAGCTGAGTGTGGGGCTCAGAGGAGAGCCGGCTAAAAGGTCTGGAGAGCAAGCCTACCACAGGGGAGGACAGAGCAGAGAGGAGGAGCAGGATTGGATGAGGGCTCCTCCGAGCAGGAAGGGGCAGGCACTGGGGATTCAACGGGAATGCAGCATCAATGAACGGAAACGAGAAGGAACGGTGAAACCTTCCAGTGGGCAATGATACTGAAAGGGCTTCTGGGAAAGGAGCATGGCCAGAAATGAATGTCTAATAGGCCAGTCCGGAGGGAAGAAGCCCAGGCCTGGCACCTCTCAGCAATAAGTACTAAGGATTCTCCTTCTAACAAACAATGGAGTGAATTCCCCAGGACTGACCTGGTGTGAAAGGTCGTAAGAAAGAGAACAGATGCTGGAGGAGCAGGATCTGGTAGGTTCTGGGGAACTCACCTGCCTGGGCAGCTACTGGCTTTGCCTTAGGCTGGGCTCTCTGGACATTCAGGCCCCATGGTTCCCTTGCCTCCAACCAAGAGATCAGAGCAGGTTTGGCGAGTGGCCCCACTGCAGAGGAGAAGGGGAGGGGACGGGATGAGAAGGCAGATGAGTCACACAGAACTAGTCTCAAAGACCCTCGCGGGCCTAGCATTGTGGGAGGAAGGGTGAGGCCAGAGAGGCAGGTGGGGAAGCTAAGGCAGAAGGCCCAGACAGCCATTTCTAACAGCCCTGAGCAGACACAAGAGAAGCTGAGAGAAATCACAGCCAAAAGGATCACCAGGGTTCTCTGGAGTTGAGAACCACAGGACAATTCAATCAGTTAAGTCAGCTAATCTATTTCAGATGCCTAAGTGGAATAGAAACTTGACACATATGACTTCATCTTTGCAGTAACCCAACAATCCAGGCATTCTTATCCTGTTTTTCAAGAGGAAAGACTGGACAGCAGATTCAGTGACTTGGTTAGCAGTTACAGAGCTGGGATGTACACCCAGGTCAGGCCCCTTCCGATGCGCCATAATGAACACTAAGAAGGCAGCGGTAAAGGTGGGCAGAGCATGGGGACAGCCATGCCTTACCTAGAGAAGCCAAGTTCCCATAGTTCTCCAGCATCACATCCCTGTAGAGGTTCCGCTGAGCAGGGTTCAGCCATGCCCACTCATCCTGGGAGAAGGTCACCTCCACGTCCTTGAAAGTCAGAGCCTCCTAAGAAACAGAACGATACCTTACAGCCACTCCACAGAGCCCGGCTGTCAGGGAGAGGCAGGGGAACGGGCTGGCTCTGAGTGAGAGCAGGATGGACTGGTCAGGGTGAAAGAGAAGACCATCACCCAGCAGAAGAGCCCTGAGCTCGGGGGTACTGGACAGAGGCAGGATGGGGTAGGGGGAATGTGTGCGGCTGCTCTGTCAGGCAGCGACACTGGGGCATCACAAAGGACAGACGGTCCTGTGGCTCACCTGAAGTTGGGCTGTCACCCCATCTCCTGGGAAGCCCTCTTCCTGGGGAAGGGCAGGCACCTGGGCAGCAGGAGGATCTGAAGAAGAAAGAGCCGTGAGACGGGGCAGCCCCCCCTCCCCCACCACGAGCGGGCATGGACTGTTGTAACCCATTTCACGTTTCCCCAGTGTTTGCTGGAGGCCAGGAAACGAGAAGTGAGGGCAGGGCATACAACGGGAGGAGATCTGACTAACATGGGTCACAGAAGAGGTAGAAAAGACACAGAACTAACGAATAAGAAACAAACAAAACAATAACACAAAGAAGAAAAAAGAAAGAAAAGACACAGAGCTAAGGGCCAGCGTAGAAAGGGATTATCGTGAGAGGACAGATGGTGAAAAGATGGCACTACAGGAAATGGGGGAAGTGTGGCTGAAGGCTAGGTGGGGTCTTAGTGCCAGGCAGTGAGTACCGGATTGCCCAGCCAGGAAGTCACGCACTCCTATTTCATAGGGAGACTCCAGGTGGTCCCCCAGAGCAGAGCCGCTCCTGGGAGGTGAAGCAGAGGGCCATTTCTGTGCGGCTCGCAGGGCTCCTGTACCCATCCATTGTACATCTGGGCTCTGGGCAGGGGCTGAGTCCTGGCAAGAAGAAAATGGGAGAGGATCCCCATGGGGATTAGACAGCAACTCAGAGAGGAAGCCGCTCAGCCAATCTCAGAGACCAGAGGCGGGT
>PVJC01002723.1:0-52927 GCA_004026665.1 Murina feae | reverse complement strand
AATGACTCACAGGAGAGATGCAGGTGCATAATGTCTACCAAGTACAGGGCACTGCTCTAAGCGCTTATATGCAAAGGGACCCCAAAGGGGCAGGACTCCCAGCCTGTAAACCGGAGGAAGTAGTAACAATGACACAGCTAACTGTGAGGGGCGGCCGTGGCACCGCAGAAGACAAAATCTCAGGTGCAAACAATGAGTGCCCACCCGAGTAGAATGAGGCAGCCTTTGCCTTGGCCTTCAAGTAGCTCTGGTGTCTGAGGCAAGGCTGTCCCTGGTGTGAAAATGAGAACAGAAAACTATAGCCAGGAAACCTCAAGTTTTCGGGTCCTGGGGCCAACACATTCTCTACACTGACACGGATGGAACTTGAGCTGAGGCCACTGAACAGCTGATACTGATCTACAGACTAAAGATGATCAACTTATCACTATTCCTCCAAAACCCCGCAAAGGGAGGATGAAGAAACTGGAAAACTACAGAAGCCAAATGAGTTTGAGGATAAACTTTTGCAGCCTTGCCCCACCCTCCCCCCTCACCCTGGGTTTCTCACATCTTGGTCATTGGGAGGAACCCCACAGTGACACTGTAACTTTATATGCATCTTGAGCATTTGTTATTTTTCAGGATCTGGGAGGCTTTCTCCCAGGCTGTTTTATGTTTTCTAATTTCTAACTGCTTTTGACCATGTAGGCCCTCTCTGCTCATTTGTTGGCAATGTTTTCATGGGTTATAAAACCTCCCATCTAGCCCTAAACAAGTTGAATTTAACCAAGCCACAATTTTATACCTGCTGTGTACCTTACTTGCTCTAATAAATCACTTTTTAGATCCTTTTGATCTCATTATTTTAGTAAAAAGAATTAACTGCTCTTTTAGATGTTTTTAAAATACGACCCAGCCCTAACCGGTTTGGCTCAGTGGATAGGGCGTCTGCCTGCGGACTCAAGGGTCCCAGGTTCGATTCCAGTCAAGGGCATGTACCTTGGTTGTGAGCACATCCCCACTGGGGAGTGTGCAGGAGGCAGCTGATTGTTGTTTCTTTCTCATCAATGTTTCTGACTCTCTATCCCTCTCCCTTCCTCTCTGTAAAAAATAAATAAAATAAAATAGGACCCAATATTGAGCAAAGAGGTTTTCTTTTGTAATAGTCACCTCTTGTGTTGCTGTATTACCATTTACAGCTGTTAGACCATGTTCAGATGTGTCAGTTGACTGGTTTAACTTTATATTAAATTTGGGGGAGAAGTATGTCAAATAGGTGTCAGAAATCTTGAGAGTAACTTTTCTTTATCCATGAATCATACATTTTTTATAAATAACATATTTTTATAGAAATATATATTTTACAGAAATAACATTTTTATAGGAATAACAATTTTAAAGAAGCCTACAAAAATGATAAGTGCTATTTTAAAAGCATCCAAAGACGTAGGAAGCGCTGAGAGGCAGGGTGCACTTGAACTGACCCGCGGCTCTAGCACCGGCAGTGGGACGGGCAGTCCCACGTCCAGCACTAAGGCCAGGGCCAAGCACGTAACAGGCCCTCAAATCCATACCAAGCCATTTCTCACTGTCACACCAGTTCTGCTTTTTCTTTTCAGTAAACTGAGGCTCTGACAGGAACGACAATGTGGGCAACAACACTGAGGTTGTGGGATGCCTCATCCCTGCACAGAACCAACCCTCAAAGGCTTATTGAGCAAAGAGCGGCATGGCACATGCAGGCTGCTCTTCTAGTCTTAACATGTCCTCAGAGGCCACGAGTCCAGACTCCACTCCTCTCCTTACAAGCAAGAGACATCACTCCCATTTAACAGGTCAGCATCAAAACCAATTCCAGGGGTCCTCAGACTTTTTAAACAGGGGGCCAGTTCACTGTCCCTCAGACTGCTGGAGGGCTAGACTACAGTTTAAAAAAACAAAAACAACTATGAACAAATTCCTATGCACACTGCACATACCTTATTTTGAAGTAAAAAAACAAGGCGGCAAAACACCCGGCGGGCCGGATAAATGTCCTCGGTGGGCCGCATGAGGCCTGCAGGCCGTAGTTTGAGGACCCCTGAATTAGACAGTAGGTGGAAATGGACTCTGTACACCCTAAGTCACTGTGTCCAAAAGTATGTTACTGTTTTATGGATACTCTTCCTGCAGCTGATCATCCTCTGGGAAGGCGGGAAGGGCTGCCTGCTCTAAGGTCCTTGGCTTAGGGCATAGTTCTCAGCTGCTCACGTGCCATGGGAATGAGAAGCATTCCTCAAGGCTGAAGGTTCAGAGGTCAACCCTACCCCCAAACAAGCTGGCTCACTGGCAGGCAGAGTTCACTGGGCCTGCACACTTGCTCAACTCACCGTCCATGGTGTCCCACTGAAGTCCCTCTGCAGCTCTTCCAGCAGGGCCGCAGCCTTCCCGCCACTCTCAGGGTGGTGCAGCTGCACCCAGGTCCGGAGCTCACTGGGCAGGATGCTCAGGAACTGCTCCAGCACCAGCAGCTCCAGAATCTGGGCCTTAGAGAGAACGTCGGGCCTCAGCCACCAGCGGCAGAGCTCCCGGAGCCGGCTCAGAGTCTCGAGGGGCCCAGAAGACTCGTGGTAGCGCAGCTGTCTGAAGAGCTGGCGGAACAGCTCCTGGCCAGGAAGGTTGAGTGTCTGGGGCCTAGGACCCTGCACTGCAGTGTAGCCTTCATCCTCTTCTTCCTTCTTCACCAGCTGAAGGCGTTCTCGCTCCCTTGAAGCCTGGGCCTGCGCTGGATGGACAGCATACCACCTGCCTGGAGGCATCCCTCCTGCTTAAGGTGTCACAGCAGAGTGCAAACCAAGCCTATGTCAGCCGTGCCTCCGCTGAGGCGTTGGGAGTATCCTTTCAGCACCGTAGTAGACAATGCCATTTGCTGGGACATCAGACGTCACTGGCAAGAGACTGAAATAACCAATATTAGTGTCCAGGAGGAATGTGAGAAGGATGGCGGAGCTTGATCCTGTTAGTCTGGATCATCTTGGATGTATGAGAAGAGGGCATGTGAGCATCTGCACAGTGGTGTCTGCAAGAATCAGCATGGCTAGATGCTCACACTAAGGGGTAAACAGAAAATATCCCAGAAAACAGTAAATATGCACAGGGCCTTATCATATATACTCACATTAAGAAAGATCGCAACTTGCCCTAGCTGGTATGGCTCAGTGGATAGAGCGTCGGCCTGCGGACTCAAGAGTCCCAGGTTTGATTCTGGTCAAGGGCATGTACCTTGGTTGCGGGCACATCCCCAGTGGGGAGTGTGCAGGAGGCAGTTGATCGATGTTTCTCTCTCATCGATGTTTCTTACTCTCTATCCCTCTCCCTTCCTTTCTGTAAAATCAATAAAATATATATATTTTTTTAAAAAGACACTGGAGAAAGAACAAAATTGATAAATCATAAGCTAGCCTGACAAAGAAAAACAGAAACTCAAATTATATAATTAGAAAGAGGAAGCACATTACTGACTTTACTGCTGGAGTCGCAGGGAGGAGGAGTAGGGGGTGTTTTTAATACAGCTGTTCAGTGAGGGCGGGGGAGCATGAGTTGTGGGCGTTCCCGCGGGTGGAGGGGGTCTTCAGGTTTCCAGGAAGGCTGTGGGAGTTCCCCTCAGGGCTCTTCACAGCCTCCAGGTTTGTCGCCACCTGTCTGGCAGCTGACTGTTAGGAATTCTAGGGAAGGCCATATCCACACCATCTGTCTCCTGGGAGGCATGTAACAGCCTTGGACCCCCCTCCAGCCTAACAATTACCTGACACCAAAACCGAACAGATCAATCCCTCTTATGAATACAAATGCAAAAATTCTCAATAAAATACTAGCAAATTGAATCCAGCCACATCTAAGAAAAATTATACCCTATGACTTTATCCTAGGAGTGCAAGATTGAAGTAATTAAAGTAATTTCACATATCAGTGGAATAAAAAACAAGCCTCACATGATGATGTCAACAGGCACAGAAAAAGCACTGGACAAAATCCAAACTGTTATGAATTATAGTTACGAACTCATTTAGTCGTGAGGTAAATAAAACTAAAGCAGTCTGCAGATGCACAAGAAGTTCCTAAGCCTCAGCACCAGAGTCCTCAGCCATTATCTCCTCAGGTGTGTGTGTGGGGGGGGGGGTGGGGATGGGGATGAGTCTGTCTCCTTCGTTGTTAGGCACTACTCTTATAATGAGTTGTGATCAATACTTATAATCAATAATAATTCTGCTTAAAAAACAAAGCAACCAAGTAATACCTCCCCGGACTGAAGAGAAGGCTCTGAGGAAAAGGGGCAGTGGGTTTTTGAAGGGAACTTGTGTGCAAACAATGGCTATGCTCCGGCGATGGGAAAAGAGGAAAAATCCCAAAATGCCGGTGACCTTAGCTCTGTTTTAGCCACTCAGTCAGCAACCAAATCAGACAAGGCTGGTTGAACAAAGAGAACAATGTAAGACAAATACCGGGAAGTGAGGCAGAGAAGAAAAAAAGCAACATGCTCCCCCTAAACCCAACAAGCAAAAGAACAAACATGGGCAGATAACAGATTGGCGGTTACCAGAGAGGAAGGGGGAGCAGCGGGGGAGGGGGAAACAAGAAAGGCCCATCAATCCTTGGTGACAGAAACTAGATTCCAGTGGTGAGCATGATGTACTACATACAGATGTCATTTTATAATGCTGCACACCTGAAACACAGTGTTATAAACCAATGCGACCTCAATACAAATGAAATTTTTTAAGAAAGAGAGAAAAGAATTAAAACAATCTGCAAAGTTTGAGATGGACAGCAGGCCTTGGCGCCAGGAGCAAAGTGCACCAAGTCTCTCTCAGGTGATGGCTGTCACCCCTGAAACCGCGGCACCCTCCATCCCTTCCCACTGTTAGCAAATTTAAAGAAACCACTACCCACACCAGCCAGTGGCAAGGACGCAGCCTTTTCTTCCGGGCTAACTTCTGTGCATTATGAAAATTACTGTTGTCCATTTTTTCCCTAACAGAAAGAAAGAGAGAAACAGCCCTAACCGGTTTGGCTCAGTGGATAAAGTGTCGGCCTGCAGACTCAAGGGTCCCAAGTTCGATTCCTGTCAAGGGCATGTGCCTTGGTTGCAGGCACATCCCCAGTGGAGAGGCAGCTGATAGATGTTTCTCTCTCATCGATGTTTCTAACTGTCTTATCCCTCTCTCTTCCTCTCTGTGAAAAATCAATAAAATATATTTTTTAAAAAAGAGAGAGAAATAAAGAAAGCATTACCTCACCCATGATACTAAAACAAAGCCTTCCTCTCCTCCTTCATTATAGAACTAGAGGCCCGATGCACAAAAATTCATGCAAGAGTAGTCCTTCCTTCCCCCAGCTGCCAGCATCAGCTTCCCTCCCACAGCCCGGGTCCCTCCAGCGTCTGGGACCTGGGCTTCCCTCCTCTGGCTGCCGGCAGGCACCCAGGACCCACGCTGGCTTTCCTTGGGCCACCCGTAGGCACCCGAGACCCAGGCTGGCTTCCCTCCAGCCCCAGCTTTGTCAGGAAGGATGTCTGGTCTAATTAGCATATTACCCTTTTATTATTATAGAAGAAGAATTCGTGTACCTTAAAATGAACTGTGGGCCACAAGACTGTGCTCAGCCTCTGGAGGTGACTCTACTGGGCCAGCACCGATGTGGAATACAACGGACTTTTCTGATCCTCCGAGTGCATGCAGTTTGTCTCTTCCCTATGACCAAGTTTCTGCTATGACACTGCTAGACCCACAAGAAATTACTGTAACTGAGACAGGAAGAACACTCACCCAGAAAGCACGCCATCATCCAGCTACGAGAAGAAATTCCAGCCCTGCCCCAGGGCAGGATTCACGTGGAGAATTACAGTAAGGGTCAGGTGTGCCGAGGAGGCTGCTAAAGTTTCAGCAGAGAAAAAATGAAGCCTTGCTTTTGAAAAAGAGGGATGGGACAGGATAAGAGGTATTTGGAGAAAACTAGAGAAATAAATTATTAACTGAAGGCCTAGAAAAGGAGACCTGAAGACACCATAGCAAAGGAAGGCAGGGAGGAAAGGGCACTTCAGGGAGGAAGGGGCAGGCTCCAGCCTTGCTGAGCTCCAGCAGCACAAACAGGAAGCAGAAACACTGCTCAGAGGAAGCTGGAGTTCAGAGAAAGGAGGAGAGTGGCTTTCCCAGCCAAACTAGCAGAACAGACTGAAGAGAGCAAGAAAACGGAAGAATAAAAACACCAAGAGTGCCCTAACCGGTTTGGCTCATTGGTTAGAGCGTGGGCCTGCGGACTAAAAGGTCCCAGGTTCGATTCCGGTCAGGGGCATGTTACCTTGGTTGCGGGCACATCCCCAGTGGGGAGTGTGCAGGGGGCAGCTGATCGATGTTTCTATCCCTCTCTCTCTATAAAAAATCAATAAAATATATATTTAAAAAAACACACCAAGAGTGAGGCTGAGGATGAAGAGAAGAAACCTGGCAGTGAAGCTAAAGACAATGAACTTGAGGCCAGACAAATATTTTGAAGAAATGCAACCAGTAGGATATATACATAGTAATGACCTAACTCTGGGAATTAGGACCCACAGTGAAATTAGTACCAAATATAAGCCTCCAAGCTGGCTTAATCTAAAGGAACGTTGCAGAAATGTCCAAGGAGATAGTGAAGTATTTGTAAATAGCTGGTGAGAAAACTGACAAAACAGAGATGTGAGGATGACTGCCTGATAATATGGCAAAGGGTTCCGGGTCTTCAAAGAAAGGTGGGGGGAGGGAGCAGCTTCCACAACCATGAACGTGGATAAGGCTAAAGATAAAAGGCCCAGGAGTGGGCCTTTCAAACTCTGAATGAAAGACCCAGAGCACGGGAAGCTATGGGGGCCAGTGAACTGAACCAGCCCAGTGAAATTCAGGTATCCTAATGCCACAGGATGACTCACCCTAATGCCACAGGATGACTCACGTCCCAGCTAGCCTTGGACAGCAGAAAAGCTTCATTCATCAACTTGTCAAAATTCTACCACAGATGTGAGCCCCCAGGGCCTAGGAAGCAACCTGAGCTGGATCAGGCTCCGTCTCAGCAAGTTATACCTTAACCCAACCCATTCCCACAACGAAAATAAACGGCTTTGAAAAGTACAAAGGAAATCCCAAGCCATTGTCTGGCCATTTTTCAGGGACATTTTCTTCTTTTTGTCATTTTGCTCCTTCAACTCACAGGCAATGTAATTTTGTTCGTTTTCCTTTAAAAATCCTGATTAAGGAGTCTCTTGCTCTCAGGTTTTTCTTACCCATATGAGAGTACATAGGTTTATTCTATACACGAACAATAACCAAACAAGTTTCTCAACAACTGTCACTAAAGAAAGCTTTCCCTCCCAGAACATATTTTAAATGTTAAAATATGCTTACAAATATCTCAGTTAAGAAATGAGCTTGCCCTGGCCAAGTGGCTCTGCTGGAGCATTATTCGATTCCAGACTGGGGTGCGTGCGGGAAGCAACCAATGGATCTCTCTATAAAAAAATAATGAAAAAATAAATGAAAGCATAGCTTCAGGCGAGGATTAAAAAAGAAATGACCTCAAACCTAGTGCCCAAAATTTCACATCTAAATACCATTCGTTCTCTAATAAACAGAACCTGGGTCCTTGGAACATGGTTGATTCCAGGCCGGAGGAGAGAAGATACAAAATGCTAATTGTGATGCCAGAAAGTCAGGCAAAGACACAGAAAAGGACAGCACACCTCAGGGGGAAACACGCAACCTGAGCGAGCGCTCAATGGCCAAAACAGGAACAGTGTAAGCAACAAAATGAACCACAGCACTGCATTACAAGCCAAAGAAGTTTCACTTTTGACATCACACACTGATATAACTAATTGAACAAATAAACAAAAGGGGGTGAAGGCACAAACCTTCCTCACAAAAAATCTCAGTTAAGAAATGTAGAAGGATCAGATTAATATCACCAGTAATAAGACACATAATATCATTCTCAAAACAGGAGAAAACATGTAACAAGACCATATTGATGGTCATTCTAAAACACAATTTCAAAACACTTCAAAAGTGTCCATATCATAAAAAGCAAGGAAAGACTAGGAAACTGCCACAAATTAAAAAAGAATAAGGAGATATGGTTACTAAATAAATGAAGGATTACCCTGTCTGCTTTGGCTCAGTGGATAGAGCACCGGCCTGCAGACTGAAGGGTCCCAGGTTCGATTCCGGTCAAGGGCATGTACCTTGGTTGCAGGCACATCCCCAGTAGGGGGTATGCAGGGGGCAGCTGATCGATGTTTCTCTCTCAATGTTTCTAACTTTCTATCCCTCTCCCTTCCTCTCTGTAAAAAAAAATTAATAAGATATTTTTTTAAAAAAAGAAGGAACTTTAAAAAAAATAAAAATTAAAAAAAATAAATGAAGGATTCCAGATTAAATCCTGGAACACAAAGGGTTAATAGTCAGAACCTCATGAACTCTGATTAAAGTCATCAGTTTCATTAATCAGATTGCCCACTGTAAATTTCTTAAGTTTGATGATTATACTATGGTTATGCAGGAGATTAGCTTAAAGCAATCTGGGTAAAGAGAATAAGGAAACTGTACAGTTCTGTAACACTCCGTAAGTCTATAATTATTCAAAATTAAAAAGGTTTTTACATTGAAGATGCCTGAGTTGTTACCATTTTTTTCGGATTTATTTCTATCTTAGATAATTAGGATTAATTTAGCAATCAAGGGACATAAAATGCAGTGATTTTTTATCTCCAACAGGGATTCCTTCTTTAACAAGTATTTAATGAGCAACTACTATGGATTAAGCACTAAGGTCACAGCAGTGAATACAGCAGACAAAAAGCACTGCCCTGAGGACCTTATGGGAAGGCAGACAATGAAGTGAATAAAACACATGGTATCTTAGACAGTGACAGGTGCTATGTTGTATAACAAAGAAAGAGGAAGCTCCTTCAGATTATTTCTGATATAAAAATACTGGAGAATGCAAAATGCAGTAAGTTATGTTTACTATACTTTATGCATTTTTACTCTCAAGCAACTCTCTGACATGACAGAATGCTTATACACTAATACCTCCTGAATATTAGGAGCCACAGAAAACTTAAAGGTGGAACAGTTAGTATTTCTTATGCTTTTGCCCGTCCCCTTTTTAGCACATATAGAAGTTTATCTCCAAAACATTCCCATCTTTTCAGCTTACAGGAAGGATTACTTTTTAAAAAATCCTCACCCAAGGATATGATTATTCACTCTAGAGAGGAAGGAAGAGAGGGAGTGAAGGGGAGAGAGAAACACATGAATGAGAGAGAAATGTCAATCAACCGCCTCCCATACCAGCCCCCTGACTGGGGATAGAACCCCCAACTCAGGATTGTGCCCTGACGGGGAACTGAACCCACAACCAGTTTGGTGCACCAGACAAGGCTCCAACCAACCCAGCCAGCCACCTGGCAGAGGCAAGGATTACTTTTTTAACTAAAATCTGTCTGATATCTTTAGCTTTAACATAACATGTAAGAGAGAGCAGCCTGGTGGTCAGTTCCTCGCAGATGTACTTGTGCGTTTTAACAGATGGAAATTCCCTGAAACCCTTAAATCAAAAAAAAAACAAAAACCAGCTAAAAACACTCCTTGTAAAGTAACCGACTAATAGGAATGAGTCTTCACTGTTTGAACCACAAGCAGTTTGAAACCGGATGTTCTTTCCTGGCCCCCCCTTTCAACTGAGGAGGCCTTAACTTCCGAGGCCAACGCAGGTCAGGGGACAGAAGCCCCGCCTGAGGTTAGAGAGGCACCTCGTGCTTATCAAACTGCATTTCACATTCAACTCTTTCATTCTGAAGACGATTCTAACAAACAGAATGTTTCTATTTACAGCCTCGTGCACTGTGGACTATGGGGGCGGAAAAACAGCAAACAAAATGTTTCCTTTTGATTATACTTGGAAACATGTTTCAGTGGTACCATAATGCTAGCACCAAAATTAACCAGCGTATGAACTGCATTTACCTCAATGGAAGATACAATTTTCCAATTAGCAACAGTATGAACGTACGTAATGGCACCGATTATACACTTTAAAATGGTGAAAACAGTCAATGCTGATGTATCACTTGGTAAATGCTATGTCTATTTCATCATGGCATTGTTCCATCGCAGTAAGATTTTAAAAGCAACAGTACGATCCCATTTCGTAATGTATGTTCATGAGTCTGCGTAACAATGCGTAAGATTGTACACATCAGGAAGCCTCCCGAGCAAGCATCGCCAGGTTGCAGGTACTTGTACTTTCTGTCACTCACCCGCGTCACCGAGTCGTCGGCGATGAGCGCGCTTTGTGTGCACGATTAGGACGGGAGAGAAAGCAGGAAACCATTCCTCCAAATTGTCTCCTCCGGGCGGGGCGCCCCGGGCGGCGAAGCGCTCCCAGATCCGCCCTCGGCGCTGCGGGCATGGGATCCGGGACCAGCCAGCCGGCCCCGGGCGCAGCCTCCAGGCCCGGCCTCAGCCGCCGCCAACCCCCCGCAGGTCCGGCAAACGCCCCCGCCAGGTCTCCCGCAACCCCGGGGCACAGCAGCCCCCGACGCGCCCCGCGCTCCGCGCCCCGCCGGGTCACCCACCGCCTCCCGCAGCCTCCACAGTCGGCCCTACGGCCGCAGTGCACGCCCAGCGCTGCTCGCACCATCCATCTGCTCGCGCAAGCGCGTCACAGCCTCGGGCCTCGGCGGCCTCTCTAGGAACCGGGAGGGCCAACGTCTCGGCTGCTCCCGGTTCCAGTGCAGGGCCGGCCCGCCACAGTCCAAGTCATGGGGGGCGGGGGGCCCATCCCCAGCAAACGCCACTACCACACCACGCCTGCCCTCCGCTCTCCCATGCCCGTGGGGCCCACAGCTCTACCAGCCTTGGCCTGTGTGCCCACTCTGTCTCGCCATCTGAGGCTCGGCCCTTCTGCTCTCCAGCGAGGAGCTAGGCAGTGTGGAGCGTGGATCAAGAGGACTGTAAAGGTCAACTTGCCCCAGCTCAGTAGGTCTTAGGTACCACAGCTAGAGATAAAGAAATAGTCATTCTCCAGCCAAACCTCTGTAATAAACGCTCCAGGGCGTAGAAACAATAGTAGTTTACAGTTAACCTTTTACAGCCAAAAGAGCAGGTCACGGTTTAGCCAGGGGTGATAGCCAGGGGTGACGGGTTCTAGGAATTTAACCTTTCAAAGGCATGAGTCTGTATCCCTGTGTTGGGAAAGAGAGCAACTAACTTTGTATGTCACCTTTTAGTGGGTTTTGTGAATGAAAGCTTGCTTCTGCATCTGGGCGGGGCTGCAGTCTCAGCTCACTTTGGTGGGGTGCCCACGCTGCAGATCCCTGGCCAGCTGAATAAAGGCTCCTAAATTCTACCCTGTGGCTCTGGTGCTCGCCTCTTGCCGGTTGCCCCATAACAAGGACGATCGATGTCTGAAGTCGGGGACCCGCTTTTAAGCCTGTTCTGGCCCACGGCAGTCCAGTATCAGCAACATATGCCATCACACAAGTGCTGATCAGAGTCCCTGGTTATCAATCAACCAGAAGGTGTCTATCAGGTTTACATACGTCATTCCTAAGGGTAAGTAGCATTCAGTTATGGTCTTATCTATATGGTGCAGCCAGGGCTTGGCCAGAGAGGTCATTCCCTCTGCTCTTTAATATTTAATAAAAGATTAATTTTTCTATAAATTAATTTGTTACTAAGACACACTCCTCTCCCAGTGTATGTACAGGGCTTCCCTTGGGGCCTCTCACCTCCCTCCTCCTCTCCCCCTCCCCCGGGGAATAACAGGATCCAAAGCTAGGGGTCAAAATAGGGACCAGAGAGATCTAGCTGACCGCTCAAGGGTCCTGGCAGGAAAGAGTTAAGGGATCACTCATTACCCCCTGGGGCCCCCTTCAATGAAGGGAACCAGATGCTAGTTTCCAGGATTAGCCTCTTCTTCCCCCATCACCACCACAACCCCGGGTAGAAGTACTTTCTTATTCCCAGCCACAGGCATGCAAAACTTACCTTCCCACACCTCCAGCTGTTTTCTCCTGTTAAAGAACAAAACTCTACTGAGTAAATTTTTAAAATCTTATAGGGGATAGCAGAGGTTAATTACTTAATTAATGCTGATCAGGAAGTTCTTGAATAACTTCTTAAAGCCAAATGGAGTTGCTGATGCTAAGCCCAGTGTCACCAAAATAGACACTTAACTTATAGTTCTGGGTCTCCCCAAAAGGAAATCATAAATCAATCAGGAATTCCCTGGTCAGCATTAGTTAGGTAATCAGCCCGATAAATACCTGCCATCCATCTTATATGGATCCATCCACCTACCTGCCTACTATAACTTCGTTGGTTCTGCTCCCTTCTACCTATAGAATCCTTTGCCTCATACGTTTCAGAGCTCCTATCGGCTAGCCTGGAAGCTGTCCAATTTATGAATCACAGATTTTTTAATTTACATCTTTTTAAAAATATATACCTTTGTCGATTTCAGAGATGAAAGAGAGGGTGAGAGAAATAGCAACGTCAATAATGAAAGAGAATCATTGATTGGCTGCTTCCTGCACTCTCCCGACTGGGGATCGAGCCTGTGACCCAGGCTCATGTGCCCTGACCAGGAATCCAACCAGCAACCTCATGATTCAGAGGCAGATGCTCAACCACCAACCCGTGCCAGCAGGGCTAAAATCTAGAGCTTGCTCTCTAATAGTCAGAAAGGCCAGAGACAATACCTTTGGCCAAGGAGGTCCAGTAGTTTCAGTGAGTTTAGAGATTTTGAGTTTAAGAATTCCCTTTGTTCTTTCAACCTTGCCTGAGGGTGATAAGGAGCAGGGATGATTACAAGAACTTTGTAAGGTTTTAGTTAAAGCTCATCTGATTCTCCCAGTGAAGTAGATATTGTGGAGGGTAAACCCCAAGTGGGAAACACATTTTCCAACAGTTTCTTTGCCACTGTGGGGGGTCAGCCTTTGGGCAAGGGAAGGAGGCTTCAACAGATCCAGAAAAAATAAAGAATATACTGGTGACCCATACTAGGAGGCAGATGAAATGATGTCCAGTTGCAGGTACTCAAATGGTCCACTGGGAGGAGGTTTGAGGCTCTGGATTACGAACGTGAAAGGTGGCCATCGTTTTTCACAATTTTATAGCAGTCTCCACACGAATATTTACTTATTGAGACATCTTAGCTGCATCACCGCGGGTTAATGACTGGAAAAACCAGTAGATGGGGTTTGCCAGGAAGCTTGGAAGAGCAAGCGACCATATTTAATTTCCCATAGCCCTGACTAAATCTATAAACAGTTTGCCTATTGATTTCTCTGATTCAGGAGATGACTGTTCTATGTTGCAAGGATCTCAGGATGACAAAAGGCAAAGCTGGACAACAATGGATCATTTTGTCAAAAGCAGAAAGGACTTCATTTACATATGCCACAACCCTTACAGTTTCTGCTGCTGGCTATGCATGAAAATCAGCCAAGGCATTTTCTTGATGCTCAGTTTCAATCCACTTGGGATGGGCCTTGATTCTGATGACAGCAAGTTCAGAAAGTAAGAGAATAGTAGCAAAAAGGTCATTTACTCGCTATCCCTTTACCTACCAGAGTCCCAGAGAATATGAGAACATGTGATACTTCTGACATTCATCCTGTACCAGGCTTGATTTTATAGACCTTATGTCCTTTGCTGACTTGAGAGATCCTGGATGGAAGGGACCAATTCTGACTCTTACCTTTACATGTCCAAATTGAGTATTCATGCCATTCTCCAAGTACTAGATTTCTCACTAAAATATAAAGTGTATTTCTACCAGTAGTACATGATGGCTTCCATGTCCCTTTAATACTACCAGCACTAAGTACTGTTAAAAGAAAAATTGATGCCTTGACCTGTTTGGCTCAGTGGATAGAGCATCGGCCTGGGGAGCCATTCCGGTCAAGGGCATGTACCTGGGTTGCGGGCACATCCCCAGTAGGGGAGGGGGTGTGCAAGAGGCAGCTGATTGATGTTTCTAACTCTCTGTCCCTCTCCCTTCCTCTCTGTAAAAAATCAATAAAATATATTTTTAAAAAATTGAGGCACATTTAATTTTTGAGTTTATAAGTTTAATTGAGCAAACATCAATTCAAGTCAGGTGGTGCCAAACTGGACTTGGTTAGGAGCATTCCATCAACAGAAGTTAGGGGCAAAGTTTTGTTTTTTGTTTTTAAATATATTTTTATTGATTTCAGAGAGGAAAAGGGAGAGAGAAATGGAAACACCAGTGATGATAGATAATCATTGATTGGCCACCTCCTGCACGCCCCACACTGGGGATCGAGCCCGCAGCCCAGGCATATTCCCTCCCTTGACCAGAATCGAACCTGGGACCCTTTGATCCACAGGCCAATGCTCCATCCACTGAGCCAAACCAGACAGGGGAAGGGACAAGGTTTTTATAGAAGTGAGGAAGCAAGGCAAATTATTCAATTGTCTATAGCTTAAGTAGGTTGCATTATTTATTATTTTTTTAATCTTTATTGTTCAGATTACAGTTCCTCTTCCCCCCCCATAACTCCCCTCCTCCCAGTTCCCACCCCATCCTCTATCCTTACCTCCCCCCCCGCCCCCCCGCTGTCCCCATCCATAGGTGTACGATTATTGTCCAGCCTCTTCCTGCACCCCCAACACCCTTTTCCCCGCAAAAATTGTCAGTCCACTCCCTTTCTATGCCTCTGATTCTATTCTATTCGCCAGTTTACTCTGTTCATCAGATTTTTTATTCACTTGATTTTTAGATTCACTTGTTGATAGATACGCATTTGTGGTCATAATTTTTATCTTTACTTTTTCTTCTTCTTACTCTTCTCAAAGGATACCTTTCAGCATTTCTTATCATACTGGTTGGGTGGTGATGAACTCCTTTAGCTTTTTTTTTGTCTGGGAAGCTCTTTATCTGACCTTCAATTCTGAATGATAGCTTTGCTGGGTAAAGTAATTTTGGCTGTAAGTTCTTGCTGTTCATCACTTTGAATATTTCTTGCCACTCCCTTCTGGCCTGCAAAGTTTCTGTTGAGAAATCAGCTCACAGTCGTATGGGTTCCTCCTTGTAAGTAACTAACTGCTTTTCTCTTCCTGCTTTTAAGATTTCTCCTTGTCTTTTGCTCTTGGCATTTTAATTATGATGTGTCTTGGTGTGTTCCTCTTTGGATTCCTTTTGTTTGGGGTTCTCTGAACTTCCTGGACATGGAAGTCTATTTCTTTCACCAGGTAGGGGAAGTTTTCTGTCATTATTTTTCAAATAGGTTTTCAATATTTTGCTCTCTCTCTTCTTCTGGCACCCCTATAATTCTGATGTTGGTACGCTTGAAGTTGTCCCAGAGGCTCCTTACACTGTCTTCATATTTTTGGATTCTTTTTTCTTTTCGCTTTTCCAATTTGGTGTTTTTTGTTTCTTCCCATTTCATATCTTTGACTTGATTCTTGCGATCCTCTAGTCTGCTGCTGGATCTCTGTATATTATTCTTTATTTCAGTCAGTGTATGCTTAATTTCTAGCTGGTCCTTTTTCATGTCCTTGAGGGTCTCACTAAATTTATCAGCAGTCTCTAGAAAATTCTTGAAAAACCTTATAACCGTGGTTTTGAACTCTATATCCAGTTGTTTGCTTTCCTCCATTTCTGTCATTTGTGACCTGTTTCTTTGTCTCCGCATTTTGGCTGTTTCCCTGGGTTGATAAGAGTGGCTTTCTGTGTTAGGTGATCACTGAGGGGAAATAACCTCTAAGCCACTTGGTTATGAGAGTCAGCTGTGTCTACAGTGGGAGAACTTCTGTGCTAGAGACACCCTTATGGGACAAGAGTTGTTTCAGTGGGGCTTTGGTGCTCACTGTGTTTGTGGATCTGAGGAGTTGTCTTAAGGATGGTCCCACTCTGGCCACTGGGTGATGCTGGCTCTTGTATCTCTTAAAGAGGTGATATTTTAGCCTTTGCCTGCGGCTACTCAGCTTTTTATATGCAAAAGCCTCTGCTCGCAGCTTGGGAGGGATGGGACCTCAGGGAGTCTACAGGGTGGAGCAACCAGCTATGGCCGCTTCTCAGCCCTGCCCTGAGAGACACTGGGTCTCTGTGTCCTACGGTAAGCAGTAATCACTGCAAGCAATGCCGAGAGAAACCCGCTTTGAATTTCCTCCCGATGCCAGTCAGTCCAACCTCTCCGGGTATGCATCTGGGTCCCCAGAAACTCACCTGGAACTAGAGTTCAGAGCCGCTGGAGTTTGTGGCTCCCTCCAGATTGAAAAACCGCGTTCTCAGGTACCAGCCCTCTCCCCGAGCCCTGTGCGCGGGCGCACATGCCTCCGTACCTCCGTACTTTGCTTCTGCACCTCCTCTGAGTCTCAGTATCTTTCTAGTTGTAGAATTTTCACTCAGCCAGCCTACCGGTGGTTCTGGGTGGTGTCCGTTTTTTCTTTTCGTTGTGATATTGAAATAGTTGTGTCCAGCCGCAATTCCGGTGTTTACCTATGCCGCCACCTTAGTTTCCTCGGTTGCATTATTTTTAAAAATATTTTTAATGAGCCCTGACAAGTTTGGCTCAGTGGATAAGCATCAGCCTGTGGACTGAAGGGTCCCACACTTGATTCCAGTCAAGGCATGTACCTTGGTTGTAGGCACATCTCAGTAGGTGTGCAGAAGGCAGCTGATCAATGTTTCTCTCTCATCGATGTTCCTAACTCTCTATCCTTCTCCCCTCCTCTCTGTAAAAAATCAATAAAATATATTTAAATATTTATTATTATTATTATTATTATTATTATTATTATTATTACTAGGGGCCCGGTGCACAAAAATTTGTGCACTCGGGGTGGAGGGAGTCCCTCAGCCCGGCCTGTGCCCTCTCACAGTCTGGGACCCCTCAGTGGATGTCCTATGATGGCCCCAGTCTGCCAGGCGCCTTTTGTGTGTGTGTGTGTGTATGTGTGTGTGTGACGACTGGGGACCTGCCCCCAGCCGCATCTGAGGCTCGGAGCAGTCCTCCTGTGTGTGTCTACCTGCCGGGGACCTGCCCCCAGGCTTGGAGTCTGATCTCTCAGACTCTTGCCCTCCCCTGCCTGTTGTTCTCTTTTTTGAGCTGTGACCAGGGCTGGGTGCTGCCTGTCTCCCAAGCTTGCCTACTGCCCATCTTCCTCCATCCACCAGAAAGCAGAGAAAACCCCGCCTTGTGGTCAGGCCAGCCTTTTCCTGCTCCCTGATCCCCGGAAGGGACCTGGGAAGCCACCAAGCAGGCCGCCAACTCTTTCCCACTCGCCCGTCCCCTGCTGCCTTCCTTTCCCACTTCCCTGGGGCACCAAGGGGTCTGGGGAGCTGCCAAGCAGGACCCTGGCCCCTGCAGCCTTGCTTTCCCGCTCCCCGGTGCTCCGCAAAGGGCCTGGGAAGCCCACCAAGCAGGCCGAGACCCCCCCGCTGCCTCTTTCCCACTCCCCGTCCCACCACCTTGCTTTCCCACTTCCTGGTGCCCTGCAAGGGGCCTGGGAAGCCCTCCAAGCAGGCCACTGACCCCCTGCCACCTCTTACCCGCTCCCCGATGCCCCTCTAAGGGCCTGGGGAGCTGCCAAGCAGGCCACTGACCTCCTGCCACCTCTTTCCCGCTCCCCGATGCTCCTCCAAGGGCCTGGACAGCTGCCAAGCAGGCCGCCGACCCCCTGCCACCTCCTACCTGTTCCCCGATGCCCCGCAAAGGGCCTGGGCAGCCACCAAGCAGGCCGCCGACCTCCTGCCGCCTCTTACCCACTTCGCGGTGCCCTCCAACCCTGCCGCCTCTTTCCCACTCACGGGTCCTGGGTCCTGCGCTGTCCCGCCATGCAGCCGCTCTGTGCACTCGGGAGGCCCCTCAGCCCGGCCTGTGCCCTCTCGCAATCTGGGACCCCTCGGGGGATATCCACCTGCTGGCGTGCCTGACCAGCCTGGGTGAGGGGCTTTAAGGCTGCCCACAGCTCCCATTGACCCAACGTCCCAGCAAGGCTGGCTGGACGCAGGTTTCTGGAGTTTTTTCTCCTATAATTGATACTGTTCCTTTAAGGCCTGGGGTTATCTCCTATAATTGATACACTGTTCCTTTAAGGCGGCCTCTAACTGAAGCCTCCTCTTTGTTTCACCTCGCAGCATCTATAATGAAACAATTGTTACTTTTACTGGTGAGGCCCGGGCTGCTCTTTCCTTCAGCTCCCGAGGATTCTATGATCGTTATATTGTTTCAAATCTGTGTTTCGCTAGAGGCAGTTTAAATGGAGCGAGCGCAGCTTCACTTTCGCTCCTGCCGCAATGGAAACTGCCCTTTACTCAGGTCCGTGAGTGGCGGCCGCCATGTTGGCTGGGCTAATTTGCATACAGCCGCTCTGATTGGCTGGTGGCCGTGGCTTACCCTGTCTCGGAGAAACGGTTAATTTTAATATTTCGCTTTTATAGAGTAGATTATTATTGATTTAAGAAAGGAAAGGAGAGGGAGAGAGACAGAAACATAGATGATGAGAATCATTGATCAGCTGCCTCCTGCACGCCCCACACTGGGGATCGAGTTAGCAACCTGTGCCCTGGCTGGGAATCAAACTGTGACCTCCTGGTTCATAGGTCGACGCTTCACCACTGAGCCATGTTGCCTAAGCATGGTTACATTATTTGGGAAAGCCCAATTGGCTGTCCTGATTGATTTGTTTTTCTCAACTGGGAGGCATTCACAGGAATTGACTTTAGTTTAGCTTTCAATTTGCTTAGGTAAGCACCACGTCCGTCTAAGACCTCTGTCATTACTTTAACAATTCTCCCCTTTAGGTTATCCTCTCATACATCAGAGAGTGACCAAAAACTCAGTATTAATATCACTCTTAATTACTATCACATTTAAGCTATTCTTGTCTGATTATGAAACTCATTAAACTCGAAGGTTTTAATTTTTTTATAAAGGAAGAGAGAGAGAGAGAGAGAGAGAGAGAGAGAGAAACATCTATGATGAGAAAAAATCATTGATCAGCTGCTTCCTGCATGCCCCATACTAGGGATCGAGCCTACAACCTGGGCATGTACCCTGACCAGAAACAAACCATGACCTCCTGGTTCATAGGTCAATGCTCAACCACTGAGATATACCAGCCGGGAACCATAAATGTTTTTTTTTTTCATGTTTTTAAATTGATTTTAGAGAAAGAGGAATAGAGCGGGAGAGAAAGAAACATTGATGTGAGAGAGAAATATCGATTCGTTGCCTCCTGCACATACCCCAACTGGGAATGGAACCCACAACCTGGGCATGTGCCCTGACCGAAAATTGAACCAGCAGCCTTTCTGTGCACAGGACGATGCTCAATCCACTGAGCTACGCTGGCCAGGACAAAAACATAAATGTTTTAATTCTATTTACGAAGATATAATTTACCAAATTCATTTATCGCTTAAGAGAAAAAAGAAAAAGACAAAACATTAAAGAACTAGCATGTTTCAAACAAAAAATCATAAAAATCATAATCATTCTTATAAGTTTATTTAATCTCATCGTCTTTATTCTTATTCTGCTTGAATCTGATTTTTCCATTAGAGTTCTGGAAATTACTTTCAGTGATGTGAGAGTAATCAGAAACCTGTATTCTAGACTATTAGAGTCCTTTTCATTAATCTCTCTGAAGATTAAGCACTTTTGCAAAAGAACCAAAGTAAACAGAAATTGTTTGTAAATGACTAAAAGACTTTCAAAAATGGACATGGTTAAAACTATGAGTTCATTTATAAGAAAATTTAATTATTTTAATGGTACACAATAATTTAACAACTAGACAATGACAATATTGACAAATTTATATGAACTTCAATTAAAAGATTACCTATATTAGTAACATTTATCCATACACATATCACCTAAGGCTTATTATCATTTTTTAGACAATGCTTCCCATGTAATTTAACATGCCAAATAATCTAGTTTCACATTTCTTTTTTTAAAGCCCCCAATAAACATTCTTTCTAACCTTATCTGAGATACCTCCCCCAGAATCCCATTTAATTCTTATTTTCTTGAGCCTCAACTCTCTTCCCTTTCTTCTCCATTGTCTCAGAGACATAAATCGGAGCTCACAAAAACCTCTTCCCTCTAGGCTACATACCTAATATTGTACCTCAACTTCCTTCTTCTCTTTTGTCACACTGTCAATCCTATTTCCCTGCTAAGAGGAAGGGGGTGAACACCCGACGTAAAGGTCCCCCAGTACTGGGGCCCTGCCTCGAGGAAGAAAAAAGTTGCTCATGGTTATGTCTTATATATGACTCTAGAGGGAGAGAATATCCTCTTAAAAGAATTCTTGTTTCTTTTGCCCTTGGGAATGAAACATGGTCCAGAAGATAGTAACAATAATTAAGGAAACACTTCTCAGCTGAAAATTAGATGACAGTTGCAAAAGGCAGAACTAGTTGATAAGGAAATCAGATTCGTTTAGCTCTATTATCTGCAACAAACTAGATCAGTATGAATTACAAGCTTTCAAGAAACCTTCTAATTGGGATTTAGAATCATCTTTGCCAAAGCCAGGAAAGTTAAGTCTTCCTGCAGTTAAGTTTTGAAGCAGTTCTTAACTTGTTTATTTAGGCATCAGGTGGAGCCAGGTAGATTAGAACTGGAGTCAGTGTGCAGGAAAAAGTATCCATCAGTAGACTCCAAAACCTAAATACACACACACACACAGGGTACACTCAAGCAGAAATACATTAGCTCTTTGAGGCTGAGATAATAGTGTAAGACTCTCAGGGGTTCCAAGCATGCCCTCCAAATTCCAGCTCAAATGAATTTTTATGAAATTAAATATAAAAATTAAAAAACAAAGGGGCACATGTAGAACATATAAATGAACTTCTTATATGTGATATCCTATATAAAATGCTGGTCCAGTGGTGGGAGGAAAGTTCATGCTCACTTGAAGAATGGTGCAATTAGAGAGCTGAGATTTTAAAAATTATTTTTTAACTAGTGATGAATTTTTAAAAGGGCTACAGTAAAGAGGAAAAAAAGAGAGGGGCATTTGCATTTACTTCAATCATGTCAGTTTGACTCAAATAAGCTCCTAAAAAAAATTAGAAATAGAGAAAGGAGTGAACCAGTCTTGGAGAATGACTTTATGTAAATTGGGAAATGAAAGTAGAATAGAATAAGGAAGATTTAACCTCTGTCCCTGAGAAATACACAATCTGATTACAGGATGCATGTCAAAAAAATGACATACATTTTTAAACAGAAAATAAAATAAAATAAGATTAAAACCCTGCAGGTACAGTAAATGTGCAGTCCGTACTTCCCAATAGTGGGGAAGGACTCCACTGTTCCTCACACTCTCCACCTTCATGACCTAGCAGAGAGCATATAGGGAATGGTCCACTTTGATTAGTGGTTTCAAGAAAGGATCAGGATATGCATCCTTCTTATACTGAAAGCTTAATTCAATGTACCTGGCTATCTTGGGAACTTACACCTTATGAAACTGAGCCAGACCTGAGAGTTTTCTAGTATGAGTTCGCTGGTGGTGATTAAAAGTGGAACGCTGACTGAAGGCTTTTCCACACTCAATACATTCATAGGGTTTCTCGCCAGTGTGAACTCTCTGGTGCACAGTGAGCTGTGAGCTGTCACTAAAGGTTTTCCCACAATCATCACATTTATAGGGCTTCTCCCCAGTATGGGTTCTTTGATGTACCATAAGGCTAGAATTATGACTGAAGATCTTCCCACATTTCTTACACTCATAAGGTTTCTCCCCAGTGTGAATTCTCTGATGTATAATGAGGTATGAATTTTGATTGAAGGATTTTCCACACTCATTGCATTTATAGGGCTTTTCACCTGTGTGAAGTCTCTGATGTCGAATCAGACATTTACTCAGGCTGAATGCCTTACCACACTCATTACACGCAAAAGGTTTTTCTCCAGTATGAATTCGCTCATGGTCAGCAAGGTGAGAGTTCTGATTGAAGCCTTTCCCACACTCCCTGCATTTGTATGGTTTTTCTCCAGTGTGGAGTCGCTGATGTCGAATCAGACTTTTATTCCGAGTGAAGGCCTTATCACACTCATTGCACTCATAAGGCTTCTCCCCAGTGTGAATTCTCTGATGGTCAATAAGATCTCTATTAGAACAGAAAGCTTTCCCACACTCGTTACACTTGAAAGGTTTCTTACCAGTGTGAAGTACCTGATGTCGGAGAAGATTCTTATTCCGAGTAAAGGTTGCTCCACATTCATTGCATTCATAAGGCTTCTCCCCAGTATGGGTTCTCTGGTGGTCATAGAGTTTGTAACTCTCATTGAAAGCTTTTCCACATTCATTACATTTATATGGTTTCTCCCCATCATGGAGTCTCTGGTGTTGAATGAGATGAGAGCTGTGTCGATAGGTCTTTCCACACTTGATGCATTCATAGGGCTTTTCCCCTGTGTGGGTTCTGAGATGAGCCATGAGCTGAGAGGTCTGCCTGAAGGCCTTGCCACACTCATTACACTCAAAGGGTTTCTCTCCAGTGTGGATTCTCTGATGGTTAATGAGGTGTGAACTCCAATTGAAAGCTTTGCCACATTCATCACATTGATAGAATTTCTGTGCCTTCAGAACCTGATGTTCTGAAGGACTACCAGACAGATGCTTACGTTCCCCAAGATCCTTACACTCATCACGTCCATCTTTCGTAGTTTTGTTTTTATCCTCACGTGTTCTTTCCAATAAATCACTTTCCAGACTGCTCCCTTCCTCCTCTGAGGGCTGTGTTTCTACCTTCACTAAAGCATCTTCACAGGCATTTCCAGCTTCTGGTCCCCCAGGAACCACCCCATACAAGCCTCCAGATGTTCCATCAGATGACTCTGTTTCTTTAGAGATTTCCTGCTTTGGAGGCAACTCTGAATTTTCCATCCGAGTCTCACCTGATCCCAAAAGAAAGAAGAAGAAAGCTTTTACTCATTTCTCATCTATTGAGGAAACGGAATCATCAGGAGTCTACGTACCTGAAAAAGCCTTCATATATGGACAAGGAATGAGGTGACACATCGAGAACAAGAGAGAAAAATCAGAAACAGTTCAAATTTTTCTTCATGAAAAGAAAGACAAAGAAGGAGAAGTTCAGTGGAGTAGGGTAGATGAAGAGTCATCAGAACAGAGAGATGTTCAGTAAGCACAGTTAAGTGAGCAGAGTAATTAAAAGGTAAGAGATCAGATGTAAAGCATGTCTGATCTTCCAGAGGTCACTCAGACGCTATGTACCCTTAGGAAATAAAGTCTAAAGATCTTTTCCAACCATGACATTATATGATTCCATGACTCTCGGCAAAGATGCTGAGGAGAGAGACTGAGGGCAAATACATCCAATCAAATATGAGAAATAGTGCAGGCAAATATGAGAATTGAAGGGAGATTCTCTGATGGTTGATAAGATCTTCTATTAGAACAGAAAGCTTTCCCACACTCATTACATTATGAGAGTATGATTAGAAAAAAGTATCAAAAAGAAGCGATTCTGGTATGACAGAACAATGACAAGATTTTGAAAAGTCATAGGTTCAGAAATGCCAAGGCAAAGGTCTGAAGGGGAGAACAAAGCTCTAGCAGCAGGAATCCTGTAGACCCAGGAGCACTGGACTGGTAAGAGGTAATACTGCATGTGTATAAAAATTAAGAAAGCCTGGCCAGGGTGGCTCAGTGGTTGCATGTGGCCCTATGAACCAGGAGGTCAGGGTTCGATTCCCGGTCAGGGCACAGGCCCAGGTTGTGGGCTCAGTCCCCAGTGGGGAGTGTGCAGGAAGCAGCCAATCAATGATTCTCTCTCATCATTGATGTTTCTATTGCTCTCTCTCCCTCTCACCTCCTCGTCCTCTAAAACAAATAAAAACATTTAAAAATGAGCCCTGACCGGTTTGGCTCAGTGGATAGAGTGTCAGCCTGCAGACTGAAAGGACCCAGGTTCGATTCCGGTCAAGGGCATGTACCTTGGTTGCGGGCACATCCCTAGTGGGGGGTGTGCAGGAGGCAGTTGATCGATGCTTCTCTCTCATCAATGTTTCTAACTCTCTATCCCTATCCCTTCCTCTCTGTAAAAAATCAATAAAATATATTTAAAAGCAAAAAAATAAAATGAAAGGAAGAAAGGAACAGAGATGTTCAAACCTATTTCCCCAAACTTGACCATTCTTTCTCTAATAAACAGAACCAGAGTTCTTGAGGGGAAGTGGTTGATTCCAGGCCACAGTAGAGAAGATACAAGTTGAGTAGTTTGTGATGCCAGAAAATCAGGCAGACATAGAAAAGGATGGGGACACCTCAGGGGAGAAACAGGCAACTTGAAAGAGCTCTCAATGGCCAAAGCAGTAACAGATTAAAAAACAAAATGAACGACAGCACTGCATTATAAGCAAAAGAAAAAATTACACATCTAATGTCACATAATGATATAATTTCATTGAACAAATAAACAAAAAGGGATGAAGGTACAAACCTTCCTCACAAAGAATTCCAGTTAATAAATGTAGAAGGAATTACAGAAATCAAAGTCACCATTAAACCATTACAGAAATCATCACTGCATTCAAGATCCACCGAAGAATGCTAACTGACTGGTGAAAGGTAGGGACAAAGAGGATATTTCTATGCAAAGTCTCAAAGAATCTTCATCTAGGCTTAACCAGTGGTTCAGTGGTTAGAGCACCAGCCTGTACACGAAGGGTCGCACCTGGGTTGCAAGTCTGATCCCCATCCTGGGCCAATGAGGCGAGGGAGGGAGGGGGCCAGTCAATGTGTCTCTCTCACATCAATGTTTCTTCCCCGCCACTCGAGTCCCTTCCTTCCACTTTCTCTAAAAATCAATCGGAAAAAATATCCTTGGGTGAGAATTAACAATAACAAATATATATAACCCTAACCAGTTTGGCTCAGTGGATAGAGCACTGGGCTGCGGACTGAAGGGTCCCAAGTTCGATTCTGGTCAAGGGCATGTACCTTGGTTGCAGGCACATCCCCAGTAGGGGGGTGTGCAGGAGGCAGCTGATGGATGTTTCTACCTCCCTATCCTCTCTGTAAAAAAATTAATAATGTATTTTTAAAAATATATATATAAATACAGATTTATCTATATAATAAAAGGGTAATATGCTAATTAGACCAGACATCATTCTGGACATTGTTCCTGACACAGCCAGGGCCCAATGGAAGCCAGCCTGAGTCCCAGGTGCCTGCAGGCGGCTGGGAAAGGGAAGCCTAGGCCCTGGGTGCTAGAGAAAAGCTGGTGCAGGCAGCCGGGGGAAGAAAGGCCTACTCTCGCATGAATTTTCATGCATCAGGCCTCTAGTATATATATACATATTTCTCAAAATACTAATTACAAAGGGGAAAAAATACGATTTTTACAGTGGTAAAACCTGGCAGACACCACAGGGTTAGATTAATATTACCAGTAATAAAACATCAACATCATTCTCAAAACAGGAGAAAACATATAACAAAAGCAAACTGATGATCATTCTAAAGATAAAAATATGAAATACTTCAAAATATTGATGTCAGAAAAAATAACAAGGAATGACTGAGAGACTTCCGAGGACCTGCCGGTTTGAAGGAGAGGTAGATATGACAACTAAATGAGGGAGATTCTAGACTGCATCCTGGAACACAAAGGGTCAATAGTCAGAACCTGATGATGAATTCTGATTAACGTAAACAGTTTCATTAACGGTACTGCACCACTGTAAATTTCTTACTTTTGATGGTTGTAGTATGGTTATGCAGGGTTTTAACTTGCAGTGGTTCTCAACCTTCTGGCCCTTTAAATACATGTAGTGACCCAACCATAAAATTATTTTTGTTGCTACTTCATCACTGTAATGTTGCTACTTTTATGAATCATAATGTAAATATCTGATATGCAGGATGGTCTTAGGTGACCCCTGTGAAAGGGTCGTTGGACCCCCAAAGGGGTCACGACCCACAGGTTGAGAACCGCTGAAGGCAAACTGGGTAAAGAAGATAAGGGAACTCTGTATAGTTATGCAACCTTCTGTAAGTCTCCAATTACTCAAAATTTAAAGGTTTTCAAACTGAAGAAGTTTGAATTGTTACTGTTTTTTTCTGATTTATATCTTAAACTCAGGGCGGGACAAAAGTAGGTTTATACTTGTATGTAAAATAATGTAATAATTAACAATATTACAAGAATAAACTGTTTCCCCAATTTAAGTTTAGAAATTACAGTTCCGTAATCACTGAACCTGTTCAAAATGTTAATAAAAGTTTTGTTGCATGATTTAAAAAAAAAAAAAGAAACTGTTTCTCATACACATGTAAATCTACTTTTGTCTCACCCTGAATTTAGGATTAACTCATCAATCAAGGACATTAAATTCTGGCCATTCTTATTCTGATTGGGATACATTCTTTCATTAATTTAACGAGCAAGTACTATATATCAGGCACTAAGGTCACAGCAGTGAATACAGCAGTTAAGCCTCATGCACTGTATACTGTGGGAAAATAAATAGCAAACAAAATGTTTTCTTTTAATTATACTTGGAAACATGTTTTAATGGTACCATAACGCTAGCATCAAAATTAACCAGCATATTGCCCTAACCGGTTTGGCTCAGTGGATAGAGCATCAGCCTGCAGACTGAAAGGTCCCAGGTTCGATTCTGGTCAAGGGCATGTGCCATGGTTGTGGGCACATCCCCAGTAGGGGACGTGCAGGAGGCAGCTGATTGATGTTTCTGACTCTCTGACCCTCTCCCTTCCTATCTGTAGAAAATCAATAAAATATGTGGGGTTTAAAAAAAAAATTAACCAGCATATGAACAAACGCATTCCACAAATGGAAGGTATTAAAATAATTTTCCTATAAGCAACAGTATGGATGTACAGAATGACACTGAACTATACACTTTCAAATGGTGAAAACAGTCAATGCTGATGTATCACTTGGTAAATGCTATGTCTATTTCATCATGGCATTGTTCCATCGCAGTAAGATTTTAAAAGCAACAGTACGATCCCATTTCGTAATGTATGTTCATGAGTCTGCGTAACAATGCGTAAGATTGTACACATCAAGAAGCCTCCCGAGCAAGCATCGCCGGACTGCAGGTACTTGTACTGTCTGTCACTCACCCGCTTCACCGAGTCGTCGGCGATGAGCGCGCTTTGTGTGCACGATTAGGACGGGAGAGAAAGCAGGAAACCATTCCTCCAAATTGTCTCCTCCGGGCGGGGCGCCCCGGGCGGCGAAGCGCTCCCAGATCCGGGACCAGCCCACCAGCCCCGGGCGCAGCCTCCAGGCCGGGCCTCAGCCGCCGCCAACCCCCCGCGCAGGTCCTGCAAACGCCCCCGCCAGGCCTCCCGCAACCCCGGGGCACAGCAGCTTCCGGCGCCCCCACCTGGCCACTCGCCGCGCGCCCCTCTCGCTGCGGGATGGATTCACCCACGCGTCGCCGTCCACACCTCGGCGGCCTCTCTAGGAACCTGGGAGGGCCAACCACTCGGCTTCTCCCGGGTTCCAGGGCTGTGCTGGGCTGCCACTGTCTAAGCCAGTGGTTCTCAACCTTCCTAATAACGTGATCTTTTAATACAGTTTTTCATGGTGTGGTGACCCCCAACCATAAAATTATTTTTGTTGCCACTTCATAACTGTAATGTCGCTACTGTTATGAATCGTCACGTAAATATCTGATATGCAGGATGTATTTAGGTGACCCCTGTGAAAGGGTCATTGGACCCCCAAAGCCATCAGGGGCTCATCTCCAACTCCCCTCACCTCTCCCACACCTGCCCTCCACTCTCCCATGCCCATTCGGGCCCCACAGCTCTATCAGCCTTGGGCTGTGTTCCCACTCCCCTTCCAATTTATGTGCAGGGCTGCCCTTGGGGACTCCCTCCCCTTCACGCCGCCCTCCTGCCCCCCAGATAAGAATAAAATTCTGAACTAGGGGTCAAAATATCTATGGACCAGTGAGATCTAACTGACTGCTGATGGGTCCTGGCAGGAAGGAATCAAGGGATCACCCATGACTGACTCCCTGGGGCCCCCTTCAATGAGGGGAACCAGATGCTAGTCTCCAGGACTAGCCTCTTCTTCCCCCATCACCACCACAAGGGGGCGGGGAGGGGGTGGAAGTACTTCCTTATTCCTAGCCACAGGCCCGCAAAACTTTACCTTTTCATGCCGTCAACTGTTTTCTCCTTTGGGTGAGTTCTAACCAGGCTCATGTAGTTGTGAACATGTTGCTATTGGCCAGCATGTGGAATTCTGAAGTAGGTTTGTGGGTGGATGGGCCGCTTTAAAAAGAGCTGAAGCAACATCAGGGGACTGCACAGAGCAAATGTCTTTTATCAACAGCACCAGAGACCCTGGAGGGTGCGCAGCCAATGCCATAAAGCCCGTGTCGCCAGGTAGCTGCTTTTGTTACCTTCTGGTGTATTTCCTAGTGGCCAGCCTCAGCATATTGCTGATAGATCTCTCAGGCGCTCTGCTCCACCCTTCTGAACTACCCCAAGCTCCTTTCCAGGGACATCACTAGGACTTGACTATCAGAACCCTTCCAGAAGTGAGGAGTCTGTTGTCAAGGAAGATCTGGTGCTGACATCTTACTATATATGTCCAAGCTCCAAAGTCCTGCAATTAAAACTTGCCTCGCCAGCATTTCTATTCTTATCTAGACGCACAGGTAGGGTATCTTTCCCAAGGCCACCCAGAGGGGGCGTCTCGTCCCCTTGAAGAGTCTGAGACCTCAACGCAGCCCGAGGGCCGGGTCGGCTCCCCTCGCGGGAGCTGGCTCCGCCTGGGAGGAGCAAATAGTCCCGGGCACCAAGCTGCCGCCGCTGTCGCGGCTGCGGAGGCGCGCGAGAGCCCACCTTCAACGCCGAGACTTCCGGGTTCCTGGAGCGACCGGAAGTGGGTCCCCTCTCACTTCCGGGTCGGCCATTGTATTTTGCTTCTGCGGGCGTTTGCGGTGTTCTATGCCCGGGCGGCGCCGCAGCGGTACTTCCAGTGAGTGCCCCGGGGGCGAGGAACGAGGGGCTTCCCGGGGCGGGGGAACGAGGGGCTGCCCGGGGCGGGGGAACGAGGCGCTGCCCGGGGCGGGAGAACGAGGGGCTGCCCGGGGCGGCGGAACGAAGCGCTGCCAGGGCCAGGAGTCGTTTGACTGGAGCAGCGGCCGCCTACAGCCCAAGTCGGCCACGCTGGCCAGGCCCACGCTTCGCCTCCGTGGCCGGCGGCACCATCCCTGTGGCGCTCAGAAGCAGCCTCCTCTTTGTCGCCTTCCCCTGACTAGCTGTGTCCGACGCGGACCCGGGCCCTGCGGGCGCAGCGATGAACAGGGCGGACGTGGCCGGGTGAGCGGCGTCGCCGACGCGTGGTGGAGCGCAGAGTGCCGATAGGTGTGTCCCCAGCTTTACCCTGAGACAGAAGGCGAAGCTCCAGAAGTGGGGCAGACGCTGCGGGGTTTCAAGCGTGGAGTGTGACTTGGACACGCAGAAATCCAGATGAGATAAGCTGCTGAGCGTTCGGAACAGTAACGGAAGTGGGAATGGCTATGCCTTACATATGTATGGGCTCCAAGAGCTCACACAGGTTATTTTCGTCGTTTATGAAGAAGTTGAGACCTAGAGAGAAGTAGCTACCCAGGGTACACAGTTGCAGAATTGGAATTGGAAGCAGAGCACAGATGCCCTCATTCCCACTAAAGTGCTGATTTTCAAAGTTTCACCATATATAAACAGTAAAAGTTTTCCCTCTATTTCAGTATTAGCTACACGAACCACATTCATTCGTTTACCAAATGTGTTTCTGTGTGCCATGTACACACATGTGCAAAGATGACTGGAAACCAGCTCTGCCCCCTGAGTCCACCCAGAAAGTGGGGGAGACAGCCATGTAAACCCCAAAATAACAGAACTGCCCTAGTAGAAATTTGAATGAAAAAGATACTGTGGCCTCACTGAGGCAATAACCACACTTAAGCCTGGGCAGATCAAGATCAGGAAGGTTTTCTAGGGAAGGTAGATTAAGGAGAAAAAGGTCTTTTGTGTGTGTGTATGTGTTTTAAATATATATATTGATTTCAGAGAGGAAGGGAGGGGGAAGAAAGAGAGAAACGTCAGTGATGAGAGAGAATCATTGATCTGTCTCCTGCACGCCCCCAACTGGGAATTGAATCCGCAACCCTTAAGTCCACAGGCAGACGCTCTAGCCACTGAGCAAAACCAGCTAGGGCATGTTTTGTTTTGTTTTTCAATCCTCATCAGAGGATATTCTTTCATTGACTTTAGAGAAAGAAACATCGATGTGAGAGAGAAACATCAATCAGTTGCCTCCCCTACCAGCCCTATGCACCCACCACCTCAGGGACTCAAATACCGCAATCCAGTCATGTGCCTGATTAGGAATCATACCCCCGATCCCTCAGTCCACGGGACAGTGCCAAACCAACTGAGCCACAGTGGCCAGGACAGAAAAGGTCTGACATTGTCTGACTCCATCAGGTTCTTTTCCTTCGGTGGCCATCCAGCAGTTTGGAGGGTGTGAGTGTCGAGTTGTATATAAACTAGTTACAGTGTTATAGTGAGAGGGTCAGAGAAGGAGGCTGCCAGCCCTCTTCTGAGTGAGGCAGTCAGGAAAGCCTTCAAGAGAAAATGGCATTTGGGTCTTGACAAATGGGTAGGTGTTTGTCAAAAGTTGAAAGGAAGCCCAGCTGGTGTGGCCCCATAGTTTAGCAGCAACCCCTGAGTCAAGGAGCTCACCCTACCATTCTCGGTCAGGGCACATGCCCAGATTGTGGGCTTGATCCCCAGTAGGGGGCATGCAGGAGGCAGCCAGTCGATGATTCTCATGGATGTTTTTCTCTATCCCTTCCCCTTCCCCTCTGAAATAAATAAAAACGTGTTTTTTTATTATTAAAAATTTTTTTTATTTATTTTTTACAGAGAGGAAGGGAGAGGGACAGAGAGTTAGAAACATCGATGAGAGAGAAACGTCCACCAGCCGCCTCCTGCACACCCCCCTCTGGGGATGTGCCTGCAACCAAGGCACATGCCCTTGACCAGAATCAAACCCGGAATCCCTGAGTCCGCAGGCCGACGCTCCATCCACTGAGCCAAACCGGTCAGGGCAAAAAACGTATTTTTTTAAAAGCTGACAAGAAAAAGAAAAATCCAAACAGGCAAAGAGTATTTTATCTGTGTCTAGAGCTTTAGTCCCAGCTTTATTGTGCGTCTCTTAGCTCAGTAGAAAAGAGTAGAAGAGTGCTGAGCATGCACTTCCAACATTGGTTTATTTGTAAGTTAAAGATACGTGCTATTTTACAAATTTAATGCACATTATAAAACATGCACTAAATGTGAGTTAGCAACTTGTGTTTTCTTATGTACCCTTTGAATCATCTTGCATTTCCCACGTTTGAAGATCATTGTTATCTTTCTAGGCTGGGTGCCTGGGGAGAGTGGTAGAGAGTGTGGCTAGAACAGAGGTCTAAGACTTGTGAAGGGCCGAGAGTGCTAGGTATACATATTTCGTTTCATCTTCTAGGGAGCCACTGAAAGTTTAAGAAGGTAAGTCACTTGGAAAGAAGCTTAGACTGCCCCAGTTTTGCGCTCGCTCTCTTTTTTTCCTGGAGCTTTGCTTTTTAAATGTGGAGGGTCTGTTATCAGCCTGGGGCTGAACACTCCGAGGACTTTGATTTCTCGCTTATGTTTCTGTAGGTGACACTCCTCTCACCCGACATCCCAACTTTGAAAAACAGCTCTTGGGACCTGAATTATAGACCATTATTTTAATCAGACATACTGTTGCTGGAACAAGCTTCTCTTGGGGGTCACAATGGCTACCCCAGGCAGGGACACTTTAGGCCTCATCCCTGAGAGTGCTGTGGTCCAGAAGCAGGAGCCTGGGAGCCAGACCTGGGGTCAAGGCTGCAGCCTCCAAAAGAACCACCTTCCTGTTTGTGAAATTTTCCGGCTACACTTCAGGCAGTTGTATTACCATGAGATGTCTGGGCCGCAGGAGGCGCTGAGCCGGCTTCGGGAGCTCTGCCGCTGGTGGCTGATGCCAGAGGTGCACACCAAGGAGCAGATCCTGGAGCTGCTGGTGCTGGAGCAGTTCCTGAGCATCCTGCCTAGCCAGGTCCGGACCTGGGTGCAGCTGCATCACCCTAAGAATGGCGAGGAAGCCGTGGCCGTGGTGGAGGATTTCCAGAGACACCTTAGTGGATCAGGAACGGTGAGTAGTTGGCATCTAGAACCATTCTCTAATGCGTAGGTTAGCTTGGGAATAGGCATTCTCCATTCCTTAGGCTCTAGGCTGGTTTGCTCTCAGGATTCCTGAGCCAGTCATGCATTCTGTTTATGCTCCAAGCCATAAACAGAAATGCAGATTGCAGCCAGGCTGTGAATCACTTTGTGAAATAGTGTTTTGTGAGCTCAGCTCCAGCCTGGAGATAGACACAGTACTCCCGGCAGGTAGAGGATCTGCACATTGGTTGGAATGCGGAAACATGGTAAACAGAGATAAACCTCAGGTGTGCTGATAACGTAGGTCCTCATTTGAGAAGTTCTCATTACTCCCTTCCTCGGACTTCTCAGAGTCAATTCTCCCTCTTCCTGCCTTTTAGGTTCCTTATAAGGTGACATTTGGGGCTTCATAAATATTTTTTCCTTCTCTAGCTTTTCAAATGCAATGAGGGTCTTTTTGCCTCTTTACCTCTAATTTCACTTTTTCCTATTTCCCTCGGATCTCTCAAATTTAAAGACAGGTAATTCAGATTAGAGGAAAAGCTGGAGAGTCAAAAGTGTGATAAAAGGGAGAAATCTGGCTTCTAGGACCACAGAGCGAACTCGTTCAATGATCATTTATTTCAGCCAAAGAAAAAACAGTAGAAAATTATTTTACATATTTATATACATATTTATATTATTGATAGAAAGCGGCTTGTGTGATTATGGGAGCTAGCAAGGCAAGTCTGAAATCTGTAGGGCAGGCCAAATGGAAGGGCTGGCTGAAACTCTTAGGCACAGCCTGACTGGCGTGGCTCAGTGGTTGAGTGTTGACCTATGAACCAGGAGGTCACGGTTTGATTCCTGATCAGGGCACATGCCTGGGTTGTGGGCTCCAACCCCAGTGTGGGGCGTGCAGGAGGCCGCTGATCCATATTCTCTCTCATCATTGATGTTTCTCTCTTTCCCTTCCTCTCTGAAATCAATAAAAATATATTTAAAAAGAAAAAAGAAAAAAAACTCTCAGGCACAAGCTGAAGCTGCTGTCCCTAGGCAGAATTTCTTCAATGAAACCATCAGTTCTGAATTTTAGGCCTTCCGACTGATTAAGTCAGGCCCATCCAAATTATCTAGGATACTAAAGTAAACCAATTATGGACTTTAATCACATGTACAAAATACCTAACAGCAACACCTAGATTAATGCTAATATAACACATCAAAAGACCATCACACCATGAATAAGACAGTTCTTCAGATGAGTCCCAGATTGCTCCCTTGTAACTGAACTGGGTAAATTAAGATCTTCTCCGTGTTACTCCTTTGCAGTTTACCAGGAAAAACTAGTAAAGTTTCCCAAATACCACACCATAACATATTTTTATTCAGTGCTTTTTAAAAAACGATCCCATATCTATGCCTAGGGAATCACTTCTAGTTGATTGGAGTCCTAGGGCTAAATCTTTTTCCAAGAGTATTAGCCACTGCCCATTTGGCATTATCAAATCCATTGTCAACCAGTATTTCGTTGTATAAACAAACACACAGAAATAAATCAACCATCACTGAGGTCTAGAGAGCAAATAGGCCCAACCATGGACAAAGACAAATGGCTAAAGAACTGTTTAGAGTGCCATTTAGTGAGGCGGGTGGAAGAAAAAGTTTCCTATTTCCCCACTTCTTTTGATGTAAGCAGAAGAAAATGCTCCTTCTATTAAAACTCAGTCTTTTTTTTAATCAAGACTGAGCCTCAGAAAAAAGAGACTGAGGCCTAGCCGCCATGGCTCAGTGGTTGAGCATCGACCAGTGGACCAGGAGGTCATGATTGGATTCCCAGTCAGGGCACGTGCCTGGGGTGTGGGCTTGATCCCCAGTGTGCGGCTTGCAGGAGGCAGCCGACCAATGATTCTCTCACTGTTGATGTTTTCTCTCTCTCCCTCTCCCTTCTTCTCTGAAATCAATAAAAATATTTATTTTTTAAAAAGTGATTGAGTCACAAACCCAAGAGAATAACTAACAGTTGATAGAGCAGCTGAAGCTAAGAGTAGAGTTTGGATTCCACTATTGTCAGCTTTCTGATGTGAATATAAGAGAACAGTGCCCTGGCTGATGTGCTCAGTGGTTGCAGTGTCAGCCCACACACTGAGGGTCTCGGATTTGATCCCCAGGCAAGGGCACGTGCCTAGGTTGTAGGTTCAATCCCTGATCCCCGCAGAGGTGCGTGCAGGAAGCAGCTAGTCAGTGTGTCTCTCTCTCCCTCTCCCTCCCTTTAACTATCTCTAAAAATACTCAGATGAGGATTAACCAAAAAAAGACATCAGAGAAGGGCTGTCTCTCCTAGTACAGGCTCATAATATGGATTTATGGCTAAAGAATAAACAAGCTTTCTCATGGCAGTTTGGCATGGGGCAGTTAAGGAATGTCAGGGCAGATCAGAGTCAGTCTGCTTAGCAGGAGGGAGCAGGTGCGTGTGTGCACAGTGGGGCTGGAAAGGGTTGAAAAGGTATCCTAGGGCTGCAGAATCATGCAACTTGAAAAATGCTTTTATATCCTTTTATTTTAGCTCCTAGCAGGCTTACAGAATATGAAAATAGTAATCATTGCCCTAACCGGTTTGGCTCAGTGGATAGAGCGTTGGCCTACGGACTGAAAGGTCCCAGGTTCGATTCCAGTCAAGGGCATGTACCTTGGTTGCAGGCACATCCTCAGTAGGAGGTGTGAAGGAGGCAGCTGATTGATGCTTCTCTCTCATCGATGTTTCTAACTCTCTATCCCTCTCCCTTCCTCTCTGTAAAGAATCAATAAAATATATATTTAAAAAAAATAGTAATCATTATCTCCATTTGACAAGTGATATGAGCACAGAGAGGTTAATTGACTCATTTAAGGTGAAAGAGCTAGTTGGTGTTCCCTTTGTCCCTAAGACTTAGACAAAGTGTGATTATTGCTGATTGCCACCAAGTGTGGGAACTAGACTTTTCTAGCTCCCTAGGTTCTAAGCCCCTAGCTTTCCCCTAGTGTCTTGCTGTGAAATGCCATCTTAGAATGAAAATTGGAATGGAGATTGCATGCCTGTGAGAAAAGGAAATCTGAGTCCTAGATAATGAACAGGAAGTGTGCCAGGATTTAATTGCTGATGAATTATAAGATTTTGTTGTCACAGTGCTATTAAGGTCCATCTTCTGCCAGTTCCCAGAGCTGCTGTATTTAAGAACTGAAACTCCCGCCCAGCTATTGTGGCTCAGTGGTTGAGATTTGACCCATGTAACAAGGGACCACCAGTTCAATTCCCAGTAATGGCATGTGCTAGGTTGCAGGCTTGATTCCCCAGAAAGGGGCATGCAGGAGGCAGCCAATCGTTGTTGATTCTCTCCCATCAATGTTTCTCTTCCTCTAAAATCAATAAAAACATATATTTTTTAAAAAGAGAACTGTAACTCCCATTTATAAGATCTGCCCAATGCAGACTTTGGTCCCCACAGACCCCAGGGAGCCTCCTGACCCCACCACTGCACTGGAGAGATATACCATAAAGAAGCAAGTTCCCTCCCATTAGCAGATGTAACTCAATTGGGCCAGTCCAGTATGGTTTATCGAAGGAGCAGTTATTTTCTCCTTCTGATGTACTACGCAGAGTGAGTGAGCTTATAAACGTGATTTATTTAGATGCTTTAGATTTTCTGTTCCAGATGCTGGCAAAAATAGTAATCATGGGATTGTGAGGGGCTGGTTTGATGACGATAGCAACGGTTAGAAAGAAAAGGTCTATGCTTTGAGATATTCTCAAAGTCTTTAAAAATTGGTGTTATCTGATCCTGTTTGACTGTAATAGAAATTGAGGAGATGTAGAACCTATTGAAAACAGTTTGCAGATAACCCTAAACAACCCGTAGCAAAATATCAAGAGGAAATCAGCCAGTAAATATTATTAATTGAGCACCAGTGTTAGGTCCAGCATTGTTCTAGGACCTAGTGGTCAAGACAAAAAGCTTCTATTTCATTGGGGGATACATATACAATAAATGTGTAAATAAGGTAATAGATTAATACATGCAGTAGAAAATATAATCAGGTGATTGGAGAGAGTGACTGTCCTTGCTTTGTCAGTGTGGTCAGGGATGGTTTCTCTGAAGAGGAGACACTTTTGCTGAGAGAAATTGGAAAAGCTCTTTTGAGGTTTGTCAGCCACTGTTTTGGAATATTGCCTCAGCTGTCAGCCTCAGTCGCATTATTTGTGCACACACAGATATACTCTGCTGTCATTCTTTAATTTTCTGGTACTTCTATTTGGTCTCTGCTATAGGCTTAGGTTCTCAGGAGTGTGCTGAATTGCTCCCCTGCCTCCTTTTCCTAGATGATTCTGAATGCAATTTGTGTCTGAAGAACTGTCACAGAGGGAAAGTGGTTATATAATCCGGTTTTGAGCTTCTAACAGGAAGGTCAACAGAAGGGTGAGGATTACAAGCTGCAGATCCTGCTTAGACAGTTCCTTCCCCTAGTAGGCTGTACTGGTGGGGCTGGAAAGGTACTCTGGCTTTCCTTTCCCTGGCTTTCTTTCTTGGGATGCTTCTTAGAGGTTTTGGATTCTGTACCTTCAAGGATGGTCTCTTGAACCCAATTATATCTCCTTGTCTCTAGGTTTCAGCTCCAGCACAGAAACAGGAAATACACTTGGAGGAGATGACAGCCTTGAGTGCAACAGAGGAATCTCTTTCTACCTCACCCCTCAGTAACAGTTCAGCCCCTGGAGCCCACCTGGAGCCTCCTCATGACCCAGGGGCATACTACCCCCCCAATGGGCACTCCGGTACTTGCCTCTCCAGCTCTGGTGCCTAGTCACACCTCTCTTCTCTCTTCTGGAATCACTTTTCCTTCATTTCCACATCTCCACCTTGTTGGAATCCCTCATTGCCCTGCCCTCTGTCTTCCTTCTCTAGTGACTTTTTCTGTTCCCTTTTGCTTATTTTTTAATCATTAATGTATTTAGAAGTTTTTGTCATGGCAAAGGCACTGTTGGCAGCAGAGGTATATATAGTATAGCATCACTGCTTTCAAAGAGCCATTTAGTTACCTACTAGGCAGAGAGTCAGTCACAGTGTAAGAGACAACCTCCTAAGAGACATGAGTGATATCTATCCTCAGGCATCTGATGGTATCACAAATGAGCACTGTGGACATTGTTAATTGTAAGCAAGATCATGTGGATATTGTTAATGGTGAGCTGGGGTGGGTAGGGGATGGATGCTTTGTGGAGGCGGTAGCAGTGGTATTGGATAGTGAAAAATCAAGGAAAAATTTTAAGGGTGGAGATGGGTGGTGGACACCTAGTAAAGAATATAAACAAAAACTCTTATGTAGTTAATCCTTGGACCCTATTGAGGTAGGGTCAAGGAGGACTGCATTTGAGAGCCAAGGCCTTAGAGTTAAGGGTAAGAAGTTCAGGACAATTACTCTGGCACATGTGAGCATTACTGATCCTAAGGGTAGACCAGTGGTGGAAAGCTTTAGTAGGAGGCTAGTTTAGGAGAATAGATGTGAGGTGAATGGAGTGGAAAGTGATAGATGCGACAGGCATTGTGAAGGAAAAATCCATGGGATAAGGAAGAAGAGGGGGAATTAAAGGGTTTTGGACAGTGTCTGGAATCATTGACAGAACTTAAGTCAGGAAAGGAATATGGTAAGAACACGCATTTGAGATACTGAACTTAAGAATTGTGGGGCAGCAAATGAAATGTCCAAGCAACTGGAAGCTGGTGAAAGGGTCCTAGGAAAGAACCGATAACTTAAGAGCATAATTAGAACGGTGAGAGTTGGTGAGATCTCTGACAGAGAGAAAAGGAAAGTGCTATGGTCTGAGCCCCTAGAGTGTCCAAATGAGAAGGCAGAAAATGGGGGGCAGAGATCTGAGGGTGAAATCAGGTGAGGCCATGTGGAGAGGATGTCGTCAGAAGTATAGCTTCCTTATGAGAGGCTGAAGAGAGTGAGGGCTGGGAGACCAGTTTTCAGTTTGTCCTGCTACTCACTCTCCTTGAGAAATTCACAGCACACTTAGGATAACGCCTGTATGGACAAGGAATGAGAAACTGGAGTTGCCTGGGTCCTCTTGAATCCACTGAGTGGGATACTGACCTTATTAAAGCCAAGGGCAGGGCTTGCCCACTCATAGATTTCTTTCCTCCTTCAGCTCATTGTGCTTCCCCAGTGTCTGCCCTTCCCCAAGTGAGGAACATAGGAGACCAAGCAGCCGAAACTGTGCTTCAGATGGTCAGGCCCCAGGTGAGCTTGGTTCTATCTTTCGTGATTTCCTGAGTCTGAGGCCCAGAATACCTCAGACACATGCCCCACAAGGGGGCAATTTGATTTTTAAGGGGGGCATAATTTGAGAATGAATTATTAACAGTGAATTTTTTGCATATCTTATGGTTCCAGGGGCTTCGTATACAGTATAGAAATATGTGTTGTGACATATTTACGCATTGCAGTTCTCTTGCATATGTTTTAAAACTTTATTTGCCTTTTTTTTTTAATCCTCACCTGAGGATATTTTCCCATTGATTTTAGAGGGATTGGAAGAGAGAGGGACAGACAGAAATATCAATGTGAGAGAAACACATTGATTGGTTGCCACCTGCATGAACCCCAACCACGGCCCAGGCTAGGGAGGCACCTGCAACCGAGGCATGTGCCTTTGACCAGAATTGAATCTGGGAGGGACCCTTCATTCCGCTCTAACCACTGAGCAAAACTGGCTAGGGCTGCTATTTTTTCGTATCACTTCATATTATTATTACTATTATTATTTTAAATATGTTTTATTGATTTTTTAGAGAGAGAAAGGGAGAACGAGAGAGAGAAACATCGATCAGCTGCTTCCTGCACACCCCCTACTGGGGATGTGCCCTCAACCAAGGTACATGCCCTTGACTGGAATCGAACCCGGGACCTTTGAGTTCGCAGGCTGACGCCCTATCCACTGAGCCAAACCGGTTAGGGCGATGATATTATTTTTTTAAACAATTTCTTAGTGCCCTGGCCGGTTTGGCTCAGTGGATAGAGAATCGGCCTGCAGACTCAAGGGTCCCAGGTTCGATTCCGGTCAAGGGCATGTACCATGGTTTCGGGCACATCCCTAGCAGGGAGTGTGCAGGAGGCAGCTGATCAATGTTTCTCTCTCATCAATGTTTCTAACTCTCTATCCCTCTCCTTTCCTCTCTGTAAAAAATCAATAAAATATATATTTAAAACAAAAAACAAAAAAACAATTTCTTAGTGATTTCTTCTTTAGTACTTCAGCTGTCCTTTTGTTCTTTTATTTTTCTCTTTCATGGATGCCATGTTCTTTGGAAACTTGTTTAGACCAAGTTAATGGTCTTTTAGGCTTCCTCCACATGAATAAGCGTTCACTTTTTGAATAATAAGAATTATATGTCACAGGGTGGGCATCAGGATTTTAGAGATGCTTAGGTGGGGGCATGGCCAAAAAAAGGTTGGGAACCACTGAGCTAGAGCTTACCTCAGTGACACTGGGTCATTCTGAGACTGCTCCTCTGGTGTCCAACCTGTTTGCTCCCCTTGGAGCTTGGTGCCACCTACTGAGTTCATGGACTCTCTCTGGTCCTGTACTTGTCCTTTTAGATGTGTCATCCTAGCTTCTCCTCCTCCACCTCTCTGCCCACCAGGCCCCTTACCCTGTGTTCTTGGTGTCTCTGATAACTCAGCCCTTCAGGGTGGGAATGTCTCTGAGCAATAGAAACTTGTCATTGCAGGGGTCTGCAGTGTATAAGTTCCTGTCTGTGGACTACACTGAACAGAAGTGGGAAGATCCGTCACTGAGTCAGAGAGCCCCATACCAGAACATCATGCTGGAAACCACCTGCAGCATGGCCTCACTGGGTAATGACTCTGTGCCCTGGTAACTTGGCATCTGAATCCTTCACATTTTCTTGCTAAATTTTTTTCTTTTTTAGACTTTTATTATGAAAAATTACAACATAGGCAAAACAACAATATAATGAACCTCTCTGCGCCTGTCACCCGGCATTAACAGTTGTCAACATTCTCTTTATTTCATAATGGATTGAGCTAGGGTTATTTAGTTAGAGTTTGTATTTAAAAGGATTAGAGAGCCACTCAAGTTATTGTAAGTGATGAGTTACATTACTTGAAATGAGGCTAAAGGAATGTGAAACCTGCACAAACTGACCAGCTAGACCAGACTTGGGAAAGCAGGGCCTCATTGAGACTGAGGAGCCTGGGAGCCTCAGCAAGAAAAGGAAATGAACTTTTACAGTAGGTTGACTTAGGAACATAATATGTCTCCCTACATATCCTCCCACTGATACCCATTGTTTTCACTCTGAATCTTTTCTCCGCTCATGGCTCCTCAGACTTTGTTCCTCATGCTTTCTGGTTGCTGTGGCTCCTAATGGCTTGGCTTCTCCCCACGCATCATTTCAGCTTTGGTCTCTGGCCTTTCAATTTTTCTTCTCACTTGACTGTGCTGGCTCAGCATCTCTCTGTCCCAATAGATCTTCATCCATCTTCCTACAATGACCTTTCCCCTCTTTTTCTTTTGTCCATGAAGAAAAATTTGAGCTGTTTCTGATTTTTTTCTCTTGTTCTCAGTTTGTTACCTCATTCCTTATGTGAAGGTTTTTTCAGGTAAGCAGACTCCTGATGATCCTGTTTACTCAATGAGATAAGAAATGCTTTTTTCTTTCTTTTGGGATCAGGTGAGACTCGGATGGAAAATTCAGAGTTGCCTCCAAAGCAGGAAATCTCTAAAGAAACAGAGTCATCTGATGGGACATCAGGAGGCTTGTATGGAGTGGCTCCTGAGGGACCAGAAGCTGGAAATGCCTGTGAAGATACTTTAATGAAGCTAGAAGCACAACCCTCAGAGGAGGAAGGGAGCAGACTGGAAAATGATTTATTGGAAAGAACATGTGAGGAAAAAAACAAATCTATGAAAGATGGATGTGATGAGTGTAAGGATCTTGGGGAACATAAGAATCTGTCCTGTAGTCCTATAGAATATCAAATTTTGAAAGCACAAAAATTCTATCAATGTGATGAATGTGGCAGAGCTTTCAATAGGAGTACACACCTCATTAACCATCAGAGAATCCACACTGGAGAGAAACCCTTTGTATGTAATGAGTGTGGCAAGGCCTTCAGGCAGACCTCTCAGCTCATGGCTCATCTCAGAACCCACACAGGGGAAAAGCCCTATGAATGCAGCAAGTGTGAAAAGACCTATCGGCACATGTCCAATCTCATTCAACACCAGAGATTCCACAATGGAGAGAAACCGTATAAATGTAATGAATGTGGAAAAGCTTACAGTGTGAGTTACAAACTCTATGACCACCTAAGAACCCATACTGGGGAGAAGCCTTATGAATGCATTAAGTGTGGAGCTGCCTTTTCTCGGAATACGTATCTTCTCCGACATCAGTTACTTCACACTGGTAAGAAACCTTACAAGTGCAATGATTGTGGGAAAGGTTTATCTTCTAAAAGAGATCTTATTGACCATCAGAGAATTCACACTGGAGAGAAGCCTTTTGAGTGCAATGAGTGTGGCAAGGCCTTTCGTCAGAATAGTAATCTTATTCGACATCAGAGACTTCACACAGGTGAAAAGCCCTATAAATGCAATGAGTGTGGAAGATCCTTCGGTCGAAAGTCACACCTCATTGCACATCAGAGAATTCACACTGGGGAGAAACCCTATGAATGTATTGAGTGTGGAAAAGCCTTCAGTCAGCTTTCTACTCTTAACCACCACTATCGAACTCGAATTCACATTCAAGAGAAACTCTGAGTCTGGCTTCATCAGGTTTTTCAGGTGTAAGTTTCTAAGACACAGAGCAAGGAACTTTAAATTAAGCTTTCTTTATAAAAAGGTTGTTTACCCTGTCCCCTCTTAGAACCATTAAAGTGGGCCATTCCCTAAATGCTGTCTATTGGGTCATGAAGGTGGAGAGTGGGAGGAACAATGCAGTCCTTCTCCGCTATTGGGAAAGTGCTGCTTGGGTTTTCCCCTTCCTCCCTCCCTTCTTTTTGTGTTTTCCTCCTTCCCTTCTTTTTCCTTCCTCCTCCCCTTCTCTTTCTTTCAACTGTTCAGAAATGTGTCTGATTTCTTCAGTATGCATCCCATGATCATATCATGCTTTTCAAGAACAGAAATTAATATCTTTCTTAATTCTTTTCCACCTCTCCTATTTTATAAAGTCATTCTCCAAGACACTGATTCATTCTTTACTTTCTCTTGGCTGTATACCTCTTTACCTACTTTTTTTGTTATGTTAATCCTCATCAAAGGAAATTTTTCTGTTATTTCAGAGAGGGAGAGAGAGAGAAACATCAATGATGAGAGAGAATCATGGACTGGCTGCCTCCTGCACACCCCCCACTTGGGATCAAGCCCACAACCCACGTATGTGCCCTTAACCGAAACCCCTCAATCTGCAGGTTGACTCTCTATCCACTGAGCCAAACGGGCTAGTATTCTGTTGACTTTTAGAGAGTGGAAAGGAGGGGGGAGAGACACAGAGAGGTAAGCATTGATGTGAGAGAGACACAATGATTGGTTGGTTCCTGCATGTGCCTGGACCAGGGCCAGGGATTGAGCCTGCAACTGGGATATATGCCCTCAATTGGAGTCTGACCTGGGACCCATCACTCCATGGACTGGTACTCTATCCACTGAGCCAAACTGGCCAGGGCCTTACCTTTTTTGTTGTTGTTGTTTACTTTTTAAACTTCTACTCCGGTCTAGACCCCATCACTAGTATTCCCTACTCGGAAAACCTTTTCTTTTTCCCATTTGCTAATCTATGTTCCTCATAATCTTCCAGATCAATCTCATTTCTAGATCCCTTCAGATCCAGCTCATCTGTGAAAGACTTCTTCAGACGCTTCTTTAATCCTCTTATTCACTTGACCTCAGTACTTTAAATTAGCTGATGCTTTAATGTGCAACTGTTGTTAAATTGCCTTGTAAATTATTCTCAACTTAATCCTTATGTGTATACATTCATGCCAGTTTGTTGTAGGGTCTTTGAGGTTGGGTATGGCAAATACTTCTTTTAGCATATATAAAATAATTTTCATATAATAGTTGTTAACTAATATTTTTAAAACTTATTCTGCAATTGAACCATCTTTAAATTGGGCACAATCTACCTACCCCTCTCCACCACCAGACTAGAAGCTTTTAAGTTGGAAGTGGCATCTCATCATAGAATATCACATATAGAGACCTCATATGTTCTACATGTACCCCTGGAAATCTTACTGTTACTTCATTGTTGGTTTCTGATATATATTCTATAGTATATATGAAGTTTCCTTCTATATATATTTTTTAAAATATATTTTATTGAGTTTTTTTTACAGAGAGGAAGGGAGAAGGATAGAGAGTTAGAAATACCGATGAGAGAGAAACATCAGCTGCCTTCTGCACACCCCCTACTGGGGATGTGCCCGAAACCAAGGTACATGCCTTTGACCGGAATCGAACCTGGGATCCTTCAGTCTGCAAGCCCACTCTCTATCCACTGAGCCAAACCGGTTAGGGCGAAGTTTCCTTCTATTCCTGTATTTAGAAGAAGCAATGTAGAATTGTAGTAAAGGACACAGATTTTGTGCCTTGAACTCTAGGTTCAATCATGAATCCATCACTTTTTTAGGTGTGTGATCCTGAGCAAGTCACTATAAAATGAAGCAACCTCATAGGGATGTTAGGATAAAATTAGTTCATCAGTGTAAGGCACTTAAAACCAGTGCTTGGCACATAGTACACACTATAGTAATTATTGTTCTTAGTTTTTATTAGGATGGCTGCTAGACTCTATCACGTTTTAAAAGAAATCTATTGGCGTAATTTTATGGGTGATATCATTTATTTTTGTAATATTTTTGACGTTTCCAAATAAATGTAATTTCTTTGCACTTTGGATATAAAACCCATTGGTGTGATTTTTTTTTTAAGTACAGAACTAGATGAAATTAATGTTTCATTGGCTTTGCAAAGTATTTTGGAAGAGTTTCCGTAATGGAATTATTCTGAAGCTAAAAATAATGGTCTGATCCATTCTTGGGGAGGAATAAATTGAGAGGGACAAATCTACAGCAAATTTTGATTTCTTCAGTGGTTGCGCTGCTTAGATTTCTACCTCTTTGTTAATTTTGGTAATATATATCTGGAAGTCATCATTTTACCAGGCTGTCAAATGATGGAATAAAGTTTCACCTAGTATCTATAAATTCTTTTACTCTCTTTTGTTTTTGTATTTAGAGCTCCATCTTCATAATGTTTTACAGTTGAGTTTCAATTTTTGTGCTATGATTGTCAAATTTATTTTGTTTTTCTTTGGAACTCCAGTTTTTCTTTTTTTAAGTTTTTTTCTTTCTTCCCCTGTTTTTCTTGAACATAGTTTTTCATATGCTTTTTTATTTGCCCCAAGTTGTAGAGGCTTCTCATTCACCTCATGTGTCATTTTCCCCCACATTAGTCAATTTGAAGGCTTTCAGTCTTGATATTTGCCCCAAAATAGGGGAAGTGGACTTTCCTTTAATTTTTTGAGTCCTCTGGAATGCTGTGTAGATCTAAAGTTAGAAGGTAAGTTGTAAATTTAAATTATGAAAACACATTTTTTTTTTGCGGGAAACGAGTAAACTCGTCATACCGCTTTTTATACCAAAGCGGGGGAGACGAGTTTTTTCCAAAAACGAGTGGAGACAGATGCCATCAAATATGGAGGGCCTGGCATTTCCACAACAACGAAAATGTGCAAGACAACTCAGACTTTGCAAAGTCAGACCATTATTGGATTTCTTTCTCCCCGTTATGACGCGATTTGGCGGGAAAATGCCCGATTACAAAGAGTTTTAATATGTACTTCTGCAGTGAGAAGGAAAGGAATAGCTCGGCGTTTTGCTCCTGGTTGAAAACTTTCCATGTAGAGCCAGCTTTTTGTATCTCACCTTCTTTTGGGCTCAGCTTTAATGCTATGGATCCAGTGGAGCCTTCTTCCATGCTCTCTATTGATTCCAAACTGCTTTATTGTAAAAGAACTGAAGGAGGAAAAACCTTTATTTTACCTCAGCGACTCCAGATTGGGAAAAGAATCTATTCTTGAGTTAAGTGTGAGAAAACATTCAGTTACAGAAAACATCACCCTTCAGAGAGTTTACAGTTATAAGAAAGTTTACTCATTGTGAGCAGGAATGCCGTGGTTGCAGTTTTATTTCTTATTTGACATCAGGAAATCCACATGGGTTAGAGTCTCTTGGTTTTTGGAGAGCAATAACTCAGTCCTGTGGACCTATTGCACGCGTTTCTGAAGAATATTCCTGAAATAAGTGTGGAGATCTTTTAGTTACACCAGGTAGCTTCTGCCCCTTCCGTGAATCGACGGTGCAGAAAGAGTATCAATAAACAGTATGACTGAACTCTCAAGTTGTCTCCCCTGACTTGGTAAGCTCCACGGGGCTGCGAGCTCATTTTCTTCCCTGCTGTATCCGCAGAACCTGGAACACTAGCGAGGCCACCAAAGGTAATTTTTATACGCTGCTGACCGTCTCCTAGCTTCGAGCCTGAAAGGCGCGGGACCTGCGGAAGGAAAGATGACTTTTCCGCTCAAGCAGCCAGAGCAGAGCTGGCGGGGACCTCAGGGAGCCTCGGTCCCAGGCGCGCCACCTGGCCGCCCAGTAGCTTGGCTTCCCTCCGCGCTCGATCCAAGTCTCTTTCTCAGGCTCCACCCCTTCAGGGTCCTTCTTCTATTGGCTGGACCCTCAAACCCTTTCGTCCTCCCAGCCAATAGTAGGTCAAAACTCGGACGGAAGGCGGGGCCAAGGCGCAGGCGTACCTGATCGGCTGCCGAAGGGGCTAAAGGACTCCAGCTTCCGGGGCACCGAGAGGCGGAAATCTCCTGGTGCCTAGAAAAGCCGGAGGGCTGAGGTGCGAGTTAGTGGGGTGTTGATGACGTCATTTTCCTGCGCTTTGTTCTAAGATGTGAGCTTTCGGCCAGGGTACGTGGCAGCGTGGCGTGGGGTTCCGGGCGGGGTTCTGGGAGTGTGTTGCGGGGGGCGGGTAGGCGGACACCGGCCGGGAGCTCCTCCTCCACCGCTGCCCGCTGCGGAGACGGGGATGCGGCAGCTCGAGGGTGGTCGTGAGCCTCCTCCTCCCTGCGTTCGGCACTTTCCCTTTGTTTGGGGTTTCCTCCCCAGCTAGGCGAGGGTGCCGGCTCGGACCGGGCTACAGGTAGCGACGGGACGGTGTGACCCCCGCCCACGGTTAGTGGGCCGCCCTGGTAATAGCAGTCTCAGCCAGCCCAGCTCCCGAAGGAGCCTACAACCTTGAGCGTTTGATTTAGGTAGGTCAGCCGTGCTGAGGGTGATCCTCGCTGTGTTCCTGTGAGGAAACGGACCCAGAGGGGAAGGCAGAGTCTCGCCCAGGGTTACTACTCATTCATCCATTTCACAAATACTTGGCACCTCCCTAAGTAGTGTGCTAGCTCCTAGGTTTCAGTTGTGGTCAAGGCAGAGCTCCATTCCGGTAGAGAAGAAATGGAACAAGCTTGAGAAGCGGGAAACAAAACACATGTTGAGGCCTGGTGACCCTAAGAGATGGGTAGTTATTTTAAAAATTCTCCTAGCATCTTTTTAAAACCATATTATTGCTCCTTTCTCTCTAAAGACACTTGACTCAGCCAAGACCCTCACTCTTCTCCCTTCTGCAAACTTTTCTTGGAAGGCTGAAGGGCAGAGAACTCGGTGGAATGCAGTTTGCAATTAGAGGAGACTTTTGGATGTAAAAGGAGCAGCTGGAAAGGAGTGACCACGGTGTGATGGACACAGAAGGCTGGTCTCTCACTAGCCATGTGACCTTGGACAAAGCATTCAACCTCTGGGAGCTTCGTTTTGTCATTTTAAAAAATATATATATTTTATTTATTTTTTTACAGAGAGGAAGGGAGAGAGATAGCCAGAAACATCGATCAGCTGCCTCCTGCACACCCCCCACTGGGGATGAACCCACAACCAAGGTACATGCCCTTGACCGGAATCAAACCTGGGATCCTTGAATCCACAGGCTGACGCTCTATCCACTGAGCCAAACCAGTCAGGGCCGTTTCCTCATGTTTAAAATAGGAATGATCATCCTCACTGCTTCCTAGGAAGGGGAGTATCCAGGGAGTGGACACTGCCCTGAGTGTCCACTTGGAGTACAGCACTCAGAGAACTCAATCATTTCTGTCTGTTTACAGTGATTCAAGACCACATTAGGAACTTCCTCACCAACTCAAGGAAGAGATCAGGCAATATCTGTGCTGGGAACATCCTCTGGAGTGAGGCCACTGTGCACTGGAGAAAATAAGTGATGCCCTTCTCCCTTGGACAAGTGAGACTTGTACTGTGAAATTAGTTCATCTGGGGACAGGAATCCTGCCTGCTAGAAAATATGGGGACCAGGGCCGAAAGGGAGCATATCTGGATGTCTATCTAGGAGGAGAGAGAGAAGTGTGCTTGTATGGGGTGGGTGGGGGAGGACCCCTTTGGACCTTGAGTAGTTAAGTTTTGGGATGGGAGTAAAGGTGATGTAATAGAACTCAAATTTGTCAGGAAACTTGGAATTGAGTCCCAGCTCCACTCTAAGTTCCAGTTTCCCCATATCTACATTTTGATATAAGACTAGGTGGCCTGGGAGGTTCCTTCCAGCTCTGACATTCTGAAAATGTCTGAGTAGTTGGACTAGGTCAATCTCTTAGGGAACTTAGGCCCTTCCATGGCCCTGTTGAGACAGAAGAGTGCAAATCTACTGCCATGGTGTTCAAACAATATGGAGCACAAGAGAGCTGAACCAGGCAGACGGGGGGTGGTGATGGTCATGTGTGGAGGGTGCACATCTCATCATTCCTACCTCGGATAGGATTCGGTAGAATCCTGAACTTGTTTAACTGAACATGTCAAATCACACGGCATTTACAGAGCCCTCGTTGTGCCAGGCTCTGGGTGGGAGCCACATAGGAATGTTAGGAGGGACAAAGACATACAAGTAAGTTAGAGTATTAGACAACTGTAGTTTATATTAGTTTTGCTGTGGTGGTTTCTGAAGTACAGAAATTTTTATATGGTCAGATCTGTCAGTTTGCTGTTATGCCATCAAGCCTTTGTTTTATGCGTAAGAGCACGTAGTCCTTGTTATTTATTTTCTTTCTTCTTTTTTTCCCCTTTCAATTTTTACATTTTACTCACCTCGTTCTCTGGAATTTTTTTTCAAGTGTTGCCTGTTATTCTTTACTCTATTGCAGTGAATCAGTAACCAAGGACCACATGGCCACTGCTCAGAAGGACCTGAACAAGAAGTTTATCCTGGCGAATTGAAGGAATACAACTTCCCTAGGTAAAAGAATACAACGCTCTATCCACTGAGCCGGAACTCTGCCCACTGTGGGTTCCTTATAGCCTGAAATGAATGTGGTCCTGAGATCAGAACTCTCACCCATCAGTCTCAGGGATTTGTGGGGACTCGTTGGTCCTCATCCATTTGCTGGTTATCTTGAGACTGTGCTGTGTGCACAGCTGCCTGGATATCCCTGCTGGCCCTATGGCCTCATCTGCCTCTCCTTCTATTTCTCCAGCCAAGACCCCACCACTCTAGTCCCTGGGAATTCCAGGATTCCTAAGGGCATTTCCCAGGCAGTTGGGTAGAGGGCAGATAGTTAGGTTTCCTTTTGATGAAACTTCCTGAAACTAGTCCTCTGTCACCTCCTGACAATCTTGCTTCCTCCTTTGATCCCTCAGAACCACCATGGGCTTCAGTATAGCACATCCTTGTGCATTTCTCTTTCTACCTGCCCTTCTAACTAAGATCTCCATCTTAGCAAGCTTATACATTTTTTTGTGACTTCTTTTGTGTGATCATTCTCAAATCTGCCTTCCTGACATATTCCTCCTCTTGTCAAAAGTGTTTGCCCACATCCCCGTTTCTCTTAGTGACACTACCATTCAGACCTAGTTCTGATGACCTTGAACTCTTTCCTTCAGTCATCCTCTAGATTCAGTCTGATACGTGTATATGCTTTCCTGTAAGGGCTGGACTTCATTGTTCTCCTATCCTGTCATTTTCCTAGCCTAGGACCTCACTGTCTCATTTGTGTGTTCATTTCTTCAACGAACATTTACTGGGCACCTACAAAGTGGCAGGCCTCTAATGGTCACCCATACTGCATTCTAAGGTCGCCTCCCAACTCATTTCCTTTCCTCTTTTTTTTTTTTAACCTTTAATCCATCTGAGCTCATCTTCCTAAAGTATTCTTTCTCTAGTTTCGTTTTTTGGGTAGGACGATACAAAATTTATCATACCAACTGGGACGCTTTCGTGGAGTGGGGAAAGAAAATTAAAGGTAGATTTCATTCCTCTGTTCAGAATATGTTTCCTATTGACCATCAAATCATATCCATAATTTCCCCCCCATAATTTCCATGTTCTGGTTGGTATCATTTCAGGCAACTTGATTGTTTAATTCCTTCACTTATTCATTCAATAACAACAAAAAATTTTCAGTGCTTGCAAGGTGCTAAGAATACCGTATTTTCTGGCGTATAAGACGACTTTTTAACCCAGGAAAATCTTCTCAAAAGTCGGGTGTTGTCTTATAGGGCGGGTGGACTGGAAAATCTGTGTTCGCTGCATACGGTGGGGGGAGCTAAAAAATGGCCGCACTCCATTCATTTCAATGGAGCTGGACAGAGACCACAAGTGTCTCCAGTCGGCTCCTTTTTGTGCCGCATACGGTCTCCGTCTGGACTTTTTAACCCAGGAAAATCTTCTCAAAAGTTGGGGTCGTCTTATACGCCAGAAAATATGGTACATTGATGAACAAAATGAACAGAAATTGTGCATTCATGAAGCTTCATGTAATAGTATAATCTCCCATTTATTTCTGACTACACTGTCTCTGTCTTTACTTCAGACGACAATTCCTTGTCCCCTGGGGCTCAGCCAAAGTTTAGCCTTTTTTTTTTTTTTTTTAATCCTCAGGATATTTTTTCATTGAATTTTAGAGAGAGGAAAAGACTGAGAGAAATATCGGATGTGAAAGAAACACATCAGTTGATTTCTTCTGCATGCGCCCTGACCAGGGCCCAAGCCGGGAAGGAGCCTGCAACCAAGATACATGTCCTTGACCAGAATCGAACCTGGGATCCTTCAGTCCACAGGCCAACGCTCTATCCACTGAGCCAAACCTGCTAGGGCCACAGTTGAGCCTTTTAAAAGCACCTTTTCCCAAAGCATTTTAAGCATCCCAGCAATCACTCCCTCCTCTGGCCCCCTTCATCTCCTGATTGGGTACTTTGTGGATTTATAGTTTGCTCTCTCATTGTTTTATCATTTACTCCATTGTAAGCTCCTTAAATATAGGTATATTTCATACTTTTTTTTATTCTGCTCAGGCTGCCGTAACAAAATACCACAGCCTGGATGGCTTAAACACTAGACATTTATTTTCTTACACTATTTGAGGCTGGAGGTCCAAGATCAAGGTGACCAGCTGATTTGGTTTCTGGTGGGGACACCTCCTGGCTTGCAGATGGCTACCTTCTTGCTGTGTGCTCACATGATTCTCTTCATTTTGTGCATGTTGGGGGAGGGGTAGAAGTGCAAGTGAAATTGCACTCACATGTCTTCTTACAAAGATAATACTAATCCTATCAGATCAGTGTCCCACCCTTATGACCTCATTTAACCTGAATTACCTTAGAGGTCACTTCTCCAAATATAATCACGTTATGATTAGGGCTTCAACAAATGAATTTGAGGAAACACATTCAGTGATTGACAGTCTTTTTTGGGGGGGGGTGGTCATTCAATAATGGTATTTATTGCTTTGTGACACACCTATGTAAATATCTGGCTATTAACATTTTCCCTGGCTGCCCTTCTCTGGAAGACTGGAGACTGATCTTTTCCATAGCAGCCTTTAAGGATAGAATAGTTACTATACTAGCTAAGTGGGGAGCTTGGGATCAGCAAGACACCTGGGCTTGACTTCCAGCCACTATTTCATTCTCAATCTTTAAAATGCTTTATTCTAGTAATTATGGGACTCTTTTTCTCTAAAATACTTTCCCAACCCTTCATCAGTAATACTGTAAAAAGAAGAGTTAAAAAATAATACAAGTTAGCAAAAGACAATTTATGAGCAAAACCGAAGTCTTTGGTAACAGTAAATATATAAACTTACCTACCTATTCATTCAACTATTCATTCATACCACAAAGAGTTATTTTCTTCTTTTCTGCAACAGTGTTTTTAAAATTTTTCCCTTTTGCCCAGAACAGAACTATGTGCAGGGTAGAGTGTTCAACAATGACAAGTTTAGGAAACGTATGAAGAAAAGAGAAAGTTTCAGAGAAGATGGAAAAGAAACTCAGAAAGAAGCATCCCTTCCTCAGGGAGAACTGCAGGCAGCTCCACTTGCTATCCTACTCTGCTCTGCAGTCCCCTGGCTTCTCACTGAGTTCCAGCCCCCTGCCTGCTCCTCTTTGACTAGGGGACGTAGCAGCAATGAGTGCACTAAGAATCTGGCAAGTCCAATCTCTCCACCATTTCCTCTGCCTACCCTTTTTATTTGGGGCATGACTCTGTGTATATGCGCCTATGAATGGCATCAGTGGTACCCACACTTCTGAAATGTGAATCTCAATCTTCACAGTTCTCTTCTTGCTGGTCTTGAACATTCACCATAGGCTATGTTCATCCTTTACAGAATGAAACTCAGTTTATCAGAAAGCGATGGAAACTGGCCCAACTTTTTTGAATATCAGTAGGCAGCAAAACAAAACAGTTTCATTCCTTTTGACCCAATAGCTCACTTGTGGAACAGTTTAGGAATACGTTTCAATAGGAAGAAAACTGTATGTGGAAAGTGACAAGGATGGCATTATTGATAGTGATTAAACTGCAGGGAACAAAGAAATGTCTAACACTAGTAAAGTTGTGGTAAATTATAATGAATTAAATTTGCAGTATATTATGTCATCATAAAATGATCATAGGAAGATTAAATAGCAAAGTGGAAAAATACTTTAAAAAGTTAAGTGGCCCTAACCGGTTTGACTCAGTGGATAGAGCATCGGCCTGCAGACCGAAAGGTCCCAGGTTCAATTCCGGTCAAGGGCATGTACCTTGGTTGCGGGCACATCTCCAGTAGGAGGTGTGCAGGAGGCAGCTGATCGATGTTTCTCTCTATCTCTCTCTCTTCTTCTCTAAAAAAAAAAAAAAAAAAAAATCAATAAAATACATCCTATATAATAAAAGGTAATATGCAAATAGACGAACGGCAGAACAACCAAACAACCGGTTGCTATGACATGCGCTGACCACGGGGAGGGTGTGTGTGTGTGTGGAACATGGTGCGTGTTGGCTGCAGCAGGATGATGGAGCAGGTGAGCGGGGGACACCAGACCAAGGTAGGACGCCAGTCACTGTCATTGGGGTGAGCCTCTGGTGGTTACTGAAAATTCTTGGCTCCCATGCGTGGTGATCCTGCCCAGTGCTCACACCCACTGCTGGCGCCAGCCCTGCTCACACCTGCAGCTGGCAGTGGAGCCACTGCTTGCACCCGCTGCCAGTGTCCGGCACT